>JAQIWQ010000071.1:0-29088 GCA_034695825.1 Folsomia inoculata | reverse complement strand
AAATAAGTCTCAATTCTGCTGCACATGTTGCAAATCTGTCTCACACGGTCCAGAAGTGTTTCCCAGAGTAATCATTTAAATTATCCTAAACTAAGCCTGCTTTTTCAATTATGTCTTTGGTCTTTATTACAGATTAACCACATTAATGCTCCATAACTTCAATTCTTTGCCTATTGTGGAGGACATAAGACCGGAATCCTTTCCAGCACTCAAGTCACTAAGAA
This sequence comes from Folsomia inoculata, assembly GCA_034695825.1. Taxonomy (NCBI): domain Eukaryota; kingdom Metazoa; phylum Arthropoda; class Collembola; order Entomobryomorpha; family Isotomidae; genus Folsomia; species Folsomia inoculata. The sequence continues at coordinate 28,864 of JAQIWQ010000071.1, read as the reverse complement.
TAAATTATATCGAGTATCAAGACATTGGTGATGGGACTGTCCATAACTTTCTACAACACTTTCCCAACCTGGAGGTGTTAGCCATTTCCTCAAGTCAAGGTGGGTCATATGCATGGCCTGAAATTCCCCACCCATTCGTCCCACGGTCTCAAAGTCTGCTATCCTTTACCTTTAAAACTGACGACTTTGACATTCGTCTCTTGCAATTCACCATTAACAAGTTCCCAAACCTTGTCACACTTAATCTGTTGCCATTTGGAAGTGGATATGTATTAAATCAACCAGAATACAGCTTTGGTGAACTAATGGATATCATTTCACCTTTGACCCGCCTTCAAAATCTTTACGTCCGTCATACGTTTCACACCTCTCCACAATTGGTTGATGCTATTCAGCTCACGTCAAACTTGACAGGTTAACTAATAACTTTACGACATTTTTGTGTACTTATCTAATCCTCACTTATTTACAGCTCTTCAGACCATCATCTTATCTCAAGCTGGTTATGATGAGGATGATGACGAACAAGATATTAATGTCAGCCTCAATTTGACAACCTCGGATCCAGAGTTTCAGTACATTTTAAACTGTGATTCTGTGAAGAGACTCCAGTCGGTTCAATTACTAGATTTCCGGGTTTGTTGCAATATGATTTTGTCATAAAATAATTGTTTTACTATTATAGGTATCCAAAATTACAATTTAGTGTATGATTTTCACAGTTTGGAACGACGCAGAAGGAAGTGGAGGAAGAAGCTGCTGCTAAAGGTGGGCACGTCTCATTTCGAACAACTTGACCTTGCTAGCCTGGATTTGTGATAGTCAAAGTAGTCTGCCACAACAGTAAATTGGCATCTATGTAGCACGCGCAGACTTGACAAGACTTATTGTATATAGATCAACTCTGTATGATATTGATGCATGAAGGATTTCTTTTTGTGAATTTGTGACAATCGAATTGGCCTCTAAAAATTTCAATACTAATGAAGTGTAAATGTATTCATAAATTACTTTCGGGCTTGCTGTCTAGACTGTTTATCAAAAGGTTGGACGATTCCATTCCCCTTACCAAAACCCAAGTACTCAGCATAAAGATCAATTAGTGGAATTTTTTAATGAATGATCTTCAATACCTCTGTGATACGAATTATATATCTTATTTGACGGCTTTTACGGTATTCTTCCAAGCTATAGATTAAAGATTCTACATGAACTAATTGCGATAATGGTTGGCCTCAATGTCAACCAACTACATATTACAAAATTACCGTCTTTCTTAAGTGATATCCAGGATGTATAATCCTATCAGCAGTACTCTTAAATACTTGGTCCCGTGTCTTAAGATTGATTCGTATTTCCTAATAAACAAGTATTACAAAATATTTTCATTCAATTCTTGTTTCATGGTCTCTTTAATGTACGTCAAACAAGTTTCATCTAACCTTCACCAGTTCAGGCAGTCCACGAGTGGATGACCCACTACTAACGGTAGTTGGTTATCATGTCAAGTTCTGGGGAATGCTATAAATTACCAACCAATTAATTTAGACATGATGATGTACTTCATAATGAAAATTATGTTTTCACGCATCGTTCGATAGAGTCGATTGAATAGCTGCTTCTGACCTGAATGTTCTGTAATCACTGATTGCGTGCTCTCCCAGTTTTCTGTACAAATCCAGTTTCCGGTCTGCGACTCCAAATTTCCATTCCCGAGTTGCAGACAATGAATCCTTTAACCCATCCTTAAATCGGGTTGAAAGGGATAAAATTGCGGATTTTATTTCTGACTTCAGCAGCTACAGCTACATTTAGGTGTGCTTTTGAATTATATTGCTCAGTCCCAACACCTGTTTACTGATATATTCGATAATACCCACTATGTGAGATTCCAACCGTTGTAGTCATTAATCTCAATCTCAAACTCCCATTTGCAGCCGACGTAACGTAGTACTAATTCTCAAAGATATAAGCTTTTCTGTGAAGGTATTTATGTGATTCGACTTGCAATATGTGCTAGCACACAAATTCCACTCTGACATCCACGATTGAAGCATTATTCACAAATAATTGAATGATTAGATAGCATATCTATGGTTTCTGACTCTTAATGTAAACTCAACATACATCATTTCTCTTCCTCTTCAGTTGAAATTTGTCAAACACATTCGACATGTCGTCTATATTCTCCAAACTCTTCGCACCTCCTCACAATTTCCTGACCCCATTGGAATTCACATGCTGCCATGGTCAAGGCTCTTTCGGAGTCGTGTTAAAAGCCATTGTCAAATCAGAGACGGCAACCGCAGTAAAATTCTTGTTCCCTACAGAAGCAACTGAAAAATAGCAACAGCAAATACTACGAGAGTAGAATACCTATACATGCACTCAAGTCTATAACGTAATCTGCTATCTACCAGTATGCATGCACCATCGTTTCATTTCATAATGTTGAAAAGTAAAGTCTTATCAACTAGGATAAAGAGTGATTTATTTGTCTTGTTGTATGACTATATCTCTAAAATTCAACCACCTCTTCCCTCTTCAATTCTGACACCGCTGTGGCAGTATTTCTCACCAATTTCATCTTAATTTACGTTCGCAGAGGCTATTCCTCTATTATAAAAACCAGGATCAGGCTTAATGCAAACGACTAAAATTATGTCTAATTCACATAGCATGATTATAGGTGTGCAATATTTGGGTGTGGCACTCACCTAAAGACTACATGCAAAATTTAGAAAGCAAACATTTTAAAAATCCACTTACATGCATTTAATGACGGTGATTTTATCTGGGAGGAAAATTCAAATTTAGTGTAAAATAAGTCAGGCTTCGAGTTTTTACTTTTGAAGTTTGTTCGACAGCCTTTATCATGCCATTTGTTAACGTGGTGATATTTGACGTTGTATTACCAAATTCCATTCATATCTTGAACCAGTATTGCACAATCCAGTGATTGATTAGATAACTTATCAATTCCTCTGCACAACCACTTTCACGTACATGTCCCACCTATTCGCCAATTCTCTTCTCTAGTCATCGTTCCATATTATTTCACCACCCAAAACATGGCCTCTTACCAGTGAAATTATAGTTTTCTTAGCACAAAAACCTTTGACTGTTGTCTAGGCAACGGCGCATTCGGCATTGTCCTAAAAGCTATTGACCAATCCAGCAAAGCGACCGCAGTAAAATTCATCTTCCCCTCTGGAGACAAAAAAGAACAAGAAAGAATCGGCCGAGAATGCAAATTAACGAAAGAATTGGAAGGGCACGAAAATGTCATTAAAATACTGAACGTTGTCGAAAATAAATTCACCGCTGTAGATCTGAAAAATCTATTTCCCGACACAATTCTATCAAACAAAGAACAAATAGCGTTAAAAGATGGACACGTTTCTCAAGCAAAGCGATATGGACCAGTGGAGGTTGTTTGCATTGAAATGGAGCTTTGCGGAGAAACTTTGAAGCGATGGATTGCACAACAACAGCAACAACAGGAGAAAAATGTGCATTTCAAACAAGTCAGCATTGCCAAAAATGTCATCGCGGGGTTGAAATATCTCCACGACAACAAAATCATACATCGAGATTTGAAGCCAGAAAACATCATGTTTTCCACAGCAGGGTACCAATTGCCCGTAAAGATTGGCGACTTTGGTCTGTGTCGAAAAATCCGTTCTGAAGAAAGCACTTTAACCAGTCGGATGGGGACAGCAGATTACATGGCACCGGAAGCGTGTGGGAATAAATACTCTTATCAAGCAGATATTTTTTCATTAGGATTAGTCATCTGGGAGGTTGTTCAGCTAATTCCTCCCAAGGACAGAAAAAAGATGTTTGATCGCTTAGTTAACGACAAGGAGGAAGCAGTAGTGGTGGAACATTCCCTCATCGTTGGTGTTAGGGAACTCATCATCGGTTTAACCAAGAAAAAGAACGAGGACAGAATTAAAAGCGTTGATTACATCATGGAGGTTGCAAAAAGTTGGGATAGTTTCTTCTTAACAGGGAGTGAATTTACTGCAAAGAACGGGGACGAATTGAAGTTTTGTCTTGAAAATGTAACCAACGGAGGGACGATTCAATTGATTAAATGTGAATATGAGGGTGTGTTTCATTTAAAACAAGACAACGTTAAAGTTCGTGGGGTTGAAGAGAGTGTTTTGAAATCATTGGTTGGTACAAGCATGATTTGCTTAGAAATTGTGGGCAATGGGTGTAGCGTTTCAAATGTCACCATGTCCACAGGAATAGGAAGCACGGGAATGTCACTCACGGGCTCAAGGAACGAGTTAAGAAATGTAAAGTTCGTGGGTGGTTTATATCCTCTTGATGTCACAGGTGACAAAACCCAATTACAAAATTTAAACATTTCAAATGCAAAGACTGGAATAAGGATCTTTGGTTGCAAAACTACTGTTGAGAGGTTGTTCGCATAGAGAACGTTTACTGTGGGATTTATATTGCTGCAACATCAAATGAAAACTCGTTGTCAAATATCAGTGGTCGAAATGTGAATAGTGGGATTAAGATAAATGGTTCCCACAACAACATTTCACACGTTAATTTAATTAAAAATAGTACAGAACGTTACTTTTTGGGAGTGTGGTCTTTCTCCGACTCCGTAAACCACCGAATCAAAAACTTGACATGCTCCGGCTATGAAATGAGTAAGAACGATTGGGGGCTGTGCATTTGTTCAAAAAATTGTAGCGTAGAAAACAGTGAGTGCGGCCCTGTTAAGGTCAGAGGTGTGAATGCTACCCTTACAAATGTTGAGTGTGGGGAACTTATTGCGGTTGTCAGTGAGGGAGTAGAGCTAATCAAATGTCGTAGAAAGAAACTGAAAGCGTCAGAAAAAGTGACCCTTACCGACTGCAATTTCGACTCCTCAAAATACCCATAATAACAGTTATGGAACATAAAACTGTTTCAATAAAATTAAATCGAAATAAACCTAAAGAAACCACATCGCTCTAGAAAAACTAGTTTATTTATGGACAAAGAATGTTTATCACATTTAAAAATTTAAAGACAAAGTTTTGTTTCTAATCGACATCAACTTTTGGTGTTATTGTATTGTTTATGAGGGGTACAGCCAAGAACAATTAAAAAGGGGACGAAACATAATCAGGTGGATCTGAATTTTCACTTTAGCTGACTATCTCTTATTTGTAGTCATTTTGTCACTACCGATTTTTTTAAATTTTATGCATGTTTAATATATCAATTTAAATTTCAGATGCCGGGTATTGTGTCAAGGTCAAAATCACCCTCTGTAGAATAAAAATATCAAGTAAATTCCCCAGCAAGATTAAATATTGACCAGGATAATAAAAGAATTAATGTCGCCAGTTTTATACTAACGAACTCAATAGATACATTCCCATCCACATCATTTGGTCAACTGATCGCCCTGGGGCCACACCAGACGCTACTTAAACTCCTAAATATCCGTGATGCATGGTAGGAGTCTGAGCAGTTGGTTCCATGCAAATGTTGAGTGTACCCAAAACTTCCAGCCACTGGCAACTTGATCCCAAAAGAAAACGCCACAGTTCTCCTTCGCTCAATTATCCTTTGATGCCATGATGGACGCGCAGCACAGTCTTTAATATTATGTACGTAAGCGTGAGCATAGTTTAAAGAACGAGTAGAAAGGTGACATATGCATCACATTTTATTTTTATTGGTATTATTTAATACCCCTCAACTCATTCAGATCCATGCATCGCAATCGCATCCCCAGCCTCATTCGGAAGGCAGTCGACACCCACACTGATTCATGCTTATCCTCATTCATGATGGAGATGGAGGATCAATGCACCAAGTTGGACCTATTATTCACCAAGGGCCAATTACCAACAGACCTATGTATATTCCACAAAGAACAGTCTTTATATGAAGAATCCATTTCCATCCACCCCGAATCAAATCATGACACCTTTGGTTTCCAAAATGTAAAGAATGCTGTCAAGAATGCTGTCGCATCATCGCCGTCTGGTCCAGACACACATTATGGTGTATTTCAACATAATCTAAAACTATTTTTGATTTGTCTGCAGGAATCCGGTCCCCCATTCCACCGTGGGAAATACACTTATGCCGTCATTAAGGTGCAGGGGCGCCAGAAGAGCGGTAGAAAGGGTTTGGGCACTCTTTATTTTATCAAGGGCCGAATTAGTGGTACCTTGGCCTTCGTCGTATCAAAATTACTTGCAGCTACCATCGATGTCGCCGCCAGCATTCCGAAAATTGCATCACGGTTCTATTTTCCATGATTTTCTATGATTTTGGTGTAAAATGGCACAACTTCCTGAAAAATACGTTTACTGCATTACTTGGATATTCATAATCTCCTTAAAATTCTTAGAATTTTGCTGTATAACATACTTGTTCTCTCGTGTTTTAATAATTCCATTTAAACGGAATGCGAAAATATGCCTGAAAAAATGATCAGAAGGAGATCATGAATATCTAAATTATGTTATGGTAAAATTTATTTCAAACAAACAATGTCGTCATGACATAAAATTTTTCTAAATGTTTCCTTAATCCATCTATAAATTATTTATTTACCACTTCTCAATACTAAATAGAACGAATGGACATACTTTAAATAGTTTAAATACTTTTTGTGCAATTGACATTACTGGGCTCGGTTTTACTACTTTTTAGAAACAATCGCAATATGTCAACCCTAATGTAAACTAACCGATAAATAAGCTGAAATATCTCTTATAAATATCACTTATTCATTAAATTCCTGTGTATTAAATTGATACTTGTCTGTAACAATATTCATTAAAAATGCTTCGAACTACCACCTACAAACTTTCTGGTAATGACAAACTAAACATTCTAAATTTCCTTGGTTTTGTCGTTAAACCTGTCGTTGGTTGTAGGAATAAGAAAGTCATTCCAAACTATACTTTTCTGGACATTGTCGTAATTTTATGGCAGCAGTACAATTATGGAAGTTGATCCATATCATTATTTATTTGCATTATGTGTTACGTTATTTGTAATGATAAAAGTAATATTATATGTGAATAGAATCATAATTAAAGTTGATGATTTACATGAAGCTAAGTGTGTAATTATTGAACAATTTGTATTGGTTTGGATGCTGTTGTAGGTTCTACGACATCTGTGCCTGATGCTAAAATCTTCTTTAAGCGACACTGTATACCTCCCCCCTAATTTGAGTCAAATAAATATCTAATTGTCATCAGTATTGTTATTTCGAAACCTTTTCCATCTGGATTAGCCTCTCTGTTGACATAGTGGAATAATGTTTATCACCTAAAATCGCCCTTTGCTGCACCAAAATCTCCTTTAATATATCCTGGCCAATATTCTCTTTATCAGCACAAGCGATTATACTCGAAGCAAGCCAGAACACTGTATGCAAAATATCTGGGTGACCAGGGTCTAGAACTTTCTCTTGTCTGCTATATACTTCAAGGAGAATCTCCAGAGCTTCATTGTGATTGCCCAACTCATAAATGGTGGAAGCAAGGTAAGATTTTGTATTCAGCGTATTCGGATGTCCATGCCCCAACTCCTTTTTCTCAAGCTTTAGGACTCTAGTTAAAGTAGCCTTGGCTTCTGTATACTTTTTCATCATTATCTGACAAATACCAATATATCGCTCTGTTGTCAGGGTATCGCGATGGTTTTCGGATAAATTTTGCATCTGCCATTCTAAAACGGATTCATGCAAATCATTTGCCAAACCATAGTCCCCCAAATTTTGGTGAGCACATGCATTTACTCCTTGTATTCTCTTTATCCACCTTTGGTTTTCCTTGTCATTATTACGATACTTGGAGGACGACCTAACAGATGCAGCTATTTCTTTAACTTCGTCATATTCCCCCAACTCGTTAAGTGTCCACACGAGGAAGTATACTAATGTGTACTTGTCATTGTCTACAAAGTCCCCCCGGGACTTATACAACTGTCGCAACTTTGACACGGATTTTTTGTAGTCACCCTTCTTTAGCAGGATATGTGCAAGTCGGATCTTAAGCTTAAGGATGTTGGTGCCACTGTCGCCAAAGTTTTTAATTAGCACTTCGTAGTTGAACTGAATGAAGGCCTGAGCCTCGTCCAGCATACTTAGACGCTCTAGCCGATCGTAAGTGCTCGATGTTAATCTAAAGTAAGTATTGATGAATTGTACATCATTTTTGCTGAAATATTCCCAATGCTTACGAATATGAATGAAGTTGTGTTCATCCCATTCTGCACGTTGGAGATTTTCCAAAAACTCTTTGAAATTTGTATCAGTCATAGGCTGACCTATCGGGTCGTATAGCTCAGAGCATCCGGTGAACGGGGTTGGAGTGGAAGCCAATATGACTGACGGAGCAAGTTCCTTCGTTGGATCATCTAAGAAAAGAGATTATTTAATGGTTAAGTATAATCAGTTAATTGAATAGAATAATCATTAATAATCAGTTAATGTATTACGGTCAATGTGTGGCTTTGCTTTTTAGTTACTCAAAAATGCTGCTAGTGTTATTATGGGTGTTATTCGTTTTCATTTTATTTATACAACAGTAATAATACCACCCGAAACAATGTTACTGGCAAATGTTGGGAAATGTTGGGCCTCTGCGGTGTGATTCATTCATTTATTGATTCCTGCATTGACGCAATAACGTTTACTCAATTCATTTAAATTATTATCTACAATTTACACACTTGTTCTACTTATCGGACATGAATATCACTCGATCACTGTACTGCTAACCCATCGATAGCCAGGATCTGAACGTATCCAGCTAGAGGTGAGTCGGCCGAGGTTTATGAAAGCCCGCCCCGCCCAAGCTCAGTTCAGGGAAGCCCGCTAAAAGCCCGGCCCGCCCAAGTCCGGATTAATAAAAGTCCGGCCCGCCCAAGCACAACTGGACCCGGACGCATAAAAGCCCGTATCATCTAAAGCCCGTTTACCAAAGCCCACTTGGACCTGGGCGGGGACGCGGGTAAGCGCTATTAACCGGAGCTCGACTCACCTCTATATCCAACCAGATTTCGCCCAACGTTGGTTCAAATATCCATTTTTTATTTACTCATGACACAATGTTTATCACTTGAAGTTTCTGATCAATATTGGTACACTCAAGCAGAGTGTCCGGTATTTGTGGATGGAGTCAGTAATCGATAAATTAAGTGGGTCAGTCTGACTAACTTATATTATTTTAACCAGTAGCTGCAGGGACATTTAGTTGTAGAATGAATTTCTTATATCTGGAAGGGTTTTTAATAATTCTAGGTCTCTAGATCGGCTCCAACCTTGAATATCATGCTTCGGCAGGGTCAGTAAACTTAATGTAAATCAGAACGGGAATATTCCCGAGTATATCAGTGCCCCTTCAATCTCGATATTGATCAATCAGTGGTTGCAGATTACCACCCGATTGGAAGTGGTGCAAGAGGGTGTAGCTTATGATGTTTCTTTTAAATCTAATAAATTTAGTAAAGCCGTTACCTTTCATCGATAATCCATACAATTTGGCTTGTTCCCTTTGTAGGACAGTGTAGATTGTATCCCATTGAATTCTAGTCTGGACGTCCTGCGTGGTCATGCCAATAATGAGTTCTCTAAGAGGGTGCTCATCAACAACATGGAGTTTCCTTTGCTTCAATTTTTTAAACAAACTTTACCTTTCCTCTGAACTCATTGGTTGCACTACTTCCCAAATGATGAATCCCATTGAATATACATCTGCCTCGAAGGAGTACTCTCCCAAATATACTTCAGGAGCCATGTAGGATTTTGTTCCCACACAGGAAGTTAGTTTGCTTGTTTGTGATTCTTCAGAGTGGATTATACGGCACAAACCAAAGTCGCATATTTTCACGGGGAATTCGAAATTTTTGGAAAACAGGATGTTTGATGGCTTCAAGTCTCGATGGATGATTTTATTGTCGTGAAGATACTTGACGCCATTGCAAATATCGTTGATTATTTTTATTTCCTGTTTTGTAACCTCTGGATCATTTCTATTGTGTTCCATATCCAGCCACGTCTTCAGATCCTTCCCACAGAGCTCATATTGTATGCAGAATGTGTCTATCGATTGATTCGGTTTAACTTTGACATCATAAATGGGGCACACTACGGAAAGTTGCTTTTTTAGCCCGAGCCAGGGCTTATGTGATCACTCTGTCCGTTTGTCTGTCTGTCTGTCCGTCGTCTGTTACACGATAACTCAAGAACGAGTGGTCGGATCGACTTGAAATTTTGTACACACGTACAAAGTTAGGAATCAAGTTCGAAGATGATCCAAATTGGTTAATGGGGGACCAGTGGGGGTCGATGGCACCCCCCTGGTTTTGTTCCGCACCAAAAAAAATCATCAAAAATTTGTTCTTTTCCTCTTTTCTCTGCATTTGTGCATCGAATAAAAAAGACACTTTTCCCCTCGTTTATTCTGCACCACTAAAAGTGTTTTTTCTTCTTTTCTCTCATTTCTGTACCGAATAATTGCTTTCGCGTACAAAACTCATATTTCTGACACACCACTCTTGATATATAAGCACTACACATTATGCACACTGGCTCGGGCTAAATCAAGTTGCACTGTAAGTTTTTTTCTTGACTACTTCCCTAATTTCTTTCAATTGTTGTTCAGTAATTTTTGTTTGTCCAAATGCAATAATTTGAACAAGGTTTTCGTGCTTTAAACCGATTGTAAGTGTTTCTCGAATAAGTGTTTTATCTTTTTTGAAACTTTGAAAGATAAATTTCACTGCAGTTGATTTTTTAAAGGAGTCGGTAACTTTTAAAACAGTGCCAAAGGCTCCACATCCTAAGAACTCGTCAAATGTAATATTTCCAAAGATATCCATAGTTTCAAAAGTGATTGGGCAGTGTTTTAAGGATATGAACGTGAACAGTATCAAGGGCTGCGAGCATGTGAGTGATTCTGAGTCCAGGGAGGTATTCAAGATAAGAATGCAACCTATCTCGCTTTTATCTTAAACATAATACAATCTGGTTCGTGTTCCATTTTAAAGAATTATCTGCTGGTTCAATAGTATAAATAAGCATCCAGTGTCTCAAAAACGCTGTGACATAAAAGCAGATCATGCATGCTGTCAACATGTTTAAATGGAGCAAACTTTCCGCATTGCACTGAAAGTACCTTTAAATCTTTCTGTCCAGCCAATGTTATCAGGATTATCAGACTATTTGAGTATGGTTGGATGTCAGGGTTGCAATAAATTGTCATTTGCTGTGTATAATAGTAATCAGCAAATTCTCTGTTCATCTCCATAGTTCCTTTAATAATATATCGTAAAATGAGCATTTTCCTGAAAAAGGAAACAAGTTTAGTTTATTTAAAGATTTGTTTTATGGCTTAATTCTGTTGAAGGAAGGTCGAATTTAGTTTAGTGACTAAATACAATAGTACTAATTAAACAAATGCAGCAAACATAATCTCAAAATGCGCTACCAATAGTGCGCAATATAACCGCTTATGCTGCTATATTTATAAAGGATTACTTAGAGCCATTATGTCGAATTGGAAAAACGATAGGTTGAGCTAAATAGTTATCCATTATATAATCTCGTGTTAAGCTGAATGATCAGATAAATGGTTGCATCACGCAAAAAGCTGTTGAGCAATTCATGTGGTAAAATTGTCTTTAAAGAATAATACATTTAACAATGAATTGTGATGAATTGGAAAAAACTCAGTAATAAAGTGACACAAATACAGATTGTGTGCGAATGAATCAGCCACATGACCATATGTCATTACAATTGGTCATGTCAGTTTTTGAGTGGTTATAAAACAAAATTACGTGAGCACATTCATTCCGGATATAGTTTAATTGTCGAGTTTTTACAAAAACAAGATTTTCGACATTTATATGACAAATTGTTTAATTTAGTATCATGTTGTTCAAATAGAAAAAAATATATAAACCCACGTACGTGGAGTTGGTATTTATCAGATTGTTTTGGAACAATTTTCGTAACGATACAATTACTCTTCTGCAAATTCTATTTAATTGATTCCTAATCAATTAATAATTTCGACCGGAATCCGTTACGTAAATAGTTTAGTACGAAATAATAACGTCATCTGGAATTATACAAGCAGATATGAGGATAATATTGATTTGTTTTCTCGTTAGTTGTTTTCCTTTGTTAAAGGGTAAGTTAAATTTGTCGAGTACAATCAAGCATTTTAATACTTATTGAAATAGGACAGCAAAGAAATTATCAGAACGTTCAATATGGAAATGATACCCAACAAACAATGGACGTTTACTTTCCGAGCATTACTACAAACAAAGTGATACTGTTGATTCACGGAGGTGGTTGGTCGGCGGGAGATAAGAGCTCTTTGAACGGGTTCGTGTACGTTTTGCAGAGAGATGCTCCCGATAAAATTATAGTGAATATGAATTATCGATTGGGTAAGACAATGAAAAATGTTCCGATTAAAGGAATTTATATAAGCATGTATTTCCTAGGTACGAGCAAAAGTCCCGGTTATCCTAAACAACTTGAAGATATCCGTTCAGCAATTGACTTTACAAAAACCGCAATTCCCCAGGCGACTTTTGCGTTAGTAGGGGCCAGTGCTGGGGCGCATTTGGCGATGCTTTATGCCTACAAAGTCGACACTAGGAAGGATGTTAAGATAGTAGTTGATGTCGTAGGACCTACGGATCTTACTGACCCTGAGTACACTGACAATAAGTTCTATACTGCCATCAATCTGGTTGGACCATGTTATTACAAGGAGGATCCGAAATGTCCAAATTTATATCAAGAAACGAGCCCAGCGAAATATGTGACTAAAAATTCACCAACAACAATAGGTTTCTATGGCGATAATGATATTTTAATTCCAAATACTCAAATGTCAACATTGAAAAAGAAGCTGAATGAATTTGGAGTTCGAAGCAATTTCACGGTATATCCAGGAGGGCATATGGATTGGGACGTAGTGTACTTGGAAGATATGGTGAGACAGATTAAAAATTGTCTGCAAAAGTATTGGTAAGACGTGAAAATTTGGAAACAACAATTTGCAAAACGGATCTAAACTTAAGTGCAAATGTATTTGTAACAATTTACACACGAGAATGATTTGGAGCCTTTTAAAAACAAATTCAAAATTTTGAAAATCTTGCGGATATTCTAATGAATTATATTTGTAATATATAACCGTGTTTATTAATCTTTGTAATACAATTATGGGTGTATTGAATTTGGAATCATTTGTAAATGCTTGTAAATAACTTTGAATACGAAAATGTGACAATTGTTCCTACGCTCCGAAATCCTTTGTTGTTTTATCCATGTCTCAAGCATTCATTCATTAGTTATAAGCATCTTACAGTAATTTAAAACCACGAAGATCGTAGTTGATTACATGTGCAATCAGTCAATTACCTACAAACTAAAACGGATGGAGATCTAAGCCGTCGGTACTCTGCAAACGCTGGGGCACCCGCACCCATAGCCTTCCAGCCGAACCGGTAGTTACAGGATCCGAACCGAAGAAAAAGTACATGATGATGGATAGTACATATAACTAAGTAATTGTCAAAAAAAGTTAGGAAATTTCATATCTGCAGCGCATTTAGGCATTCCTTTCAATCCAACAATGTATTCCATTCTTTCTTATAGGTAAACGCAAATAATGAGTCTTATAAACTAGTGTTATGGGTGATTGATACATTTACATTGGATTAGTATTGAGATTTTAGTAGTAATTTCGATAAACACAAACGAATCCACAGTTGGACAGGGCCAGAACAAAGCGGATAAATTTCCTGCCGAAGATAATTCATCATATGATAAGTCTACGCCTAATTAGTTTCCACCCAGTATTGTAAACTTGACTATAGCAAGTCCATGGGTTGAAATAGCAATCACAGACTTCGAAAGGAGACATGTCCACCTTTAGCAGAAGCTTCTTTCTCCACTTCCTCCTCCGTGGTTCCAAACTGTGAAAATCAAAGACGAAATTGTAATTTTGGATACTTAAATAGTAAAACCATTATTTTATGTCATAATGCAACAAACCCGGAAATCCCATAATTCAACCGACTTGAGTCTCTTCACGGAATCACAGTTTAAAATGTACTGAAACTCTGGATCCGAGGTGGTTAAATAAAGGCTAACATTGAACTTATGTTTGATATCATCAGGAGCAGCTTGACATACGCTCTGAAGAGTTGTAAAAAAGAGAGGAATAGTTAAGTATACAGAAAGACAACACCAGGTAGCTATATAAAGTGGTAAAGTAACCTGTCAAGTTAGACGTAAGCTGAATAGCATCAACTAATTGTGGAGATGTGTGAAATGCGTGATTAACATCAAGATGTTTAAGACAACTCAAGGGAGAAATGATGTCGATTAGTTCACCAAAGTCGTGTTCCGGTTCTCGTCTGCGATAAATGTTTCCTGCCCCAAATTCCAACAAATCCAGTGTGACAAGGTTTGGGAACATGTTAACAGCGCATCGCAAGAGACGGAGGTCATAGTCTGCAGTTGCAAAACTAAAGGATTTAAGACTTTTCAACGGTGAAGCAATTGGGTCGGGAATTACAAGCAATCCATCTGTCTGCCCCTGACTCGAGGAAATGGTTATCACCTCCAGGTTTGGAAAATGTTGTAGAAAGGGAAGGATTCTCCTATTCGTAAAGTTGTCATAATAAATATTATGCATTGTTGGTGACCTAAGTGCTGGAAAGGAATGCAGTCGCATATGCGCATGAGTAGCTGATGTATCGTCTTGATACAATTGGAAATCCTCAAGGTGTTATGTGATTCCTTTGCTTTCTAGTCAATTTTTCTCAAATAGTGACCCCATTGTTTGAGAAAGTTCGGATGTCCGAAAGAGTAATTTAACTCAATAAATCGTTTGAATATCCATGCGGGTAATTTTCGATTGGAATTTTCACCAGCATCAGATGTTTTCTCCAATTCTGTTAAAACTTTGTCCAACCCCAGATTCCAGTCAATTTTTTTGATTTTACAACTACCCAATGTCGACCCCGTTTAATTAACTTTCTTCTTGCTTCCCTATTGCAGATTATAGACACGAGGCGAAATTGTTTCAAGTCGTTGAATTTCAAATGACTGCAAATTTCTTCCAATATCTGAAAATTTAGTGACAGGTATATTATAATATAAATGAAACAAATTAAGTTATTTTCTATAAAGTACATACATTTTCCATCTTGAAGACGATAAAAACTGCCGGATGGGTTGGATCATGATCGGTGGGAGTTGTTTCGTGACCGAAGGAACCCATTTTCGATCGTTTATTGATCGAAATTAGGTAAATCAGAATTCGCATTCATCATTGCGGACAGCATTTCGTATCTGTTGAATCGAATAGTCATTGTTTCAAACAGTATTAAGGACTATAGTTTTTCCATAATTTCAAGTTTTAAATAAACCCCCCTTCCTTTATGCTCATTAATGATGACAATAAATTATTCTTAATAGTTTTAATTTTTGAGACTTACATAATTCGACTTGATAATAGTGAAATTATGGCTTGCCGAGTTGTCCATGAAGAGTGGTTGTTGAGACTAAAGCGTTTAATGCAGGTTAATATTTTATTAATGCACTAATTAATTAATTCCTTAATTGATTGATGAATTGGTGCCAATTTGATGCTTGGAAAAAGTGCAGAAGCTGTGCTGGTCAGCTGCAATCTATTTTTAGGACCACCACTTGCTATGCTGCTTTATCGGTACAGCTTTCACTTTGACTGGACTGTGACTTATCTCTTTGTTCATATATGAATTTAACTGGTGTTCGTTGTATTGATTGGTATTCAGTATGTACAGTTCCATGATTATTAACCACTGTTATTTGTTAGGCCCGTCCTGTCGACACTTTTCCCTTAAATTAAACAGAGCAATGAATTTTGGCAGATTAATGAAAATAATTGAATACCTGAACAATTCGAATGTCAAAATTCAGCCCATTGCAATGAGACCTTGAAACAGGTCTCTTCCAACTTCTCCAGTCGTATCAGTGTAGTTATCGATGGCGATTTTCAGGCTGTTAAATAACGGTTTTTATTGAAGAATATAATTTTAAAATAAAATTGAATGTGCTAGTTTGTTTTGGGAAATCAATCAATTGGTTTTGGTGTGCAGACAAGGTCGCACTTGAAACCATCGGTTTATTAAATGTCAATGTCAAGGCTGGGCTGATTTTGATTTTGTCCCCCTTATCCCCCCCAACGTATATAAAAGTTTTAATTAGTAAATTGTTATCCAGATTTGCATGCAAATTTCTTTTTTCTTAAGGTTATGTTTGTCTGTGCTTAGTTTAATATGTGTTTTTAATTGTATTTTCAACAATCTTTGTCATATTTTATAAGGAAATATGGACGTCAAAATTGCAGTTTGTAAGGGTCACTATCTTAGACGCTGACGTCTCTAATTTCCTTCCACGGCATTGCGTTAGTTTCACAGCGTCACTTTGAATCTCAATCAGATCGCCGCACTCAACATTTGTAAGGGTTGCATTGTCCCCTCCGACCTTAATCGGACCACATTTACTGTTGTCGATAACGCAGTATTCTGAATCAATTTTCAGCCCTAAATCGCCCTTACTCCTTTCATAGCCAGAACATGTCAAATTTATAATGCTATTTGTGAAACCGGCCCAAATCCAGACCCCTGTAAACTCATGTTCCGCACTATTTTTAATCAAATCAACTTTTGAAATATTGTTGTAGGAACCGCTCACTTCAATTCCACTTTTCACATTTTCACCACTAATGTTTGACAAGGAATTATGTTTCGAGCGTTTAGTAACCAAAATTCCACGTCCAACACTGTCCAACTGAACACCCTCAACGTCATTCTTCAAACCACTGATCCACATTCCTTCGATTGCATTTGAAATGTTTAAATTTTGTAAATGATTTTTGTCCCCAATGACGTCAATGGAACAACCACCCTTGAACGTTACGTTTCTTATCTCGTTTTTTGAGCCGTCGAGTCTTAATCCCGTGCTACCTCTTCCCACGACGAAACGTACGCTTGAAACGCTGCAACCACTACCGACAATCGTGAAACAAATATTATTAGGACCCGTCCATGTCAAAACACTGCCCTCAACTCCAGAAACCCTAACGTTATCCTTTTTTAAAAGAAACACACCCGCATATTCACCACTCATAAGTTTTATCGTGCCCCCATTGTCCACAATTTCAAGGCAGGACTTTAATTCGTCACCGTTCTTTACATTAAACTCATTGCCTGTCAAATCTATATTATCCCAATGTTCGGCAATCTCCATCACGTAATTAATGCTCCGAATTCTGTCCTCTACTTTCCTCTTGGTCAAGAATATGACCATTTCCTTGACCCCAGCCATTCGGGGATGACCCACAACAACGGCTTCCTCTTTGTCGATGACCAATCGTTCAAACATGTTTCGTCTGTCCTGAAATGGAATAAGTTGAGCAACCTCCCAGATGACCAATCCCAAGGAGTATAAATCAGCTTGAAAGGAGTATTTGTTAGTGAACGCTTCCGGTGCCATGTAGTCCAATGTCCCAGCTCTACTAGTTAAGGTGCTTGTATGACTCTCTTCCGTATGAACCCTTCGACACAGACCAAAGTCGCCAATTTTAACGGGCAATTGATACCCTGCTTTGGAGAACATGACGTTCTCAGGCTTCAAATCTCTGTGTATAATTTTGTTGTCATGGAGATATTTCAGCCCAGCAATGACATTCACGACAATCATGACCTGTTTGAACTGGTTTTTACATACAATTTGTCATTGCTGATGTGATGATTATTAGTGTATAGTGGAATAGCTTATTGAAATTACCTGCACGATGGGCTCGCTTCCATTCTGGCCCCTCAACCACTGCCTCAGGTTCTCACCACAAAGTTCCATCTGCAGACAGACAGCCTCCACCGTTTTATATCGCTTCGCCTTTCCGACATATGTGTCCCTTAACGTATTGCACTTTTCGTCCAACGTCATATTTTTAAAGAGATTTTCAACGTCCTTTGCCGTTAGTTTTTCTAAGGCGACTTTAAAGATTTTTACCACGTTTCCGTGGTCACAATCTGTTGTCAATTGACCTTCCCGGAGTATTTGTTGTTGCTCTTTTTCACTTGCTTCCGTTGTAAAAAGAAATTTGACTGCGGTTGACCTTTCGGATGGATCAATGGCTTTTAGAACGATGCCGAAAGAGCCTTGACCAAGGCAGGAGGTGAACTTCAAGGGGGATAGAAAACCAGGTGAATGGTTTGCAGAGAGAAAAAACTTTGAGAATATGGAGGACATTTCGGATGTGTATTAAACAAGTCCCATCTGGCAAAAAGAATTGTTTGCACGTGAATAAAGGTTGACTTGTATGACGTGGCTACAAGCAAGAGAGAAATGAATTCCGTATTGATAATAACCTATCTAATCAATGAGTTATTTGCCCAATATGTATTACTTCAGTGATTGTATAAACCACAGTTGGAATTTGTTTATTTGAATTGACTTTCTATCATTGACTCTCTCCTGGGGGAAGGTCAATGATATTTTGACTACAATGTTATCGTCTGTTGGACCCGAAAATGAATCCACTAAAAAGCAGTTTAGCAAGTTTTATATTGTAGAATAACAAGAAAGTAGTGTGGGGATGAAGATTTGACTATAAAAATTGATACCGATTGCGGTAACGTAAAGTAGTCCAAACAAGGACCAGTTACGTCTCTGAAATTGCTATCTAGAGACAGTACAACACCCTAAGTACAGTATTGAAATTTCTACGTAGTAATTAAGCTACTAACAGATGTATGTCGTATGGATTCGACAGAATGGAATCGCTATCGACAAATTGACACAACTATAATACAGGTTATGCACATTGGCTCTGGCTAAAATTACACTGTAGGTTAATTACTAAAGTGCAATATGTAGTTGCATATAGTACGTATTCCTAAGTAACTGAATATGAAAAGCACGGATTTTTTCGCGAAAGTATTTTCGGCACAGTAATAAACATTTATCAAATCAAACAAACAAATTCGGCTGTTGTTTGGTTTATACAAAAACTGCAGAAGATTGTACAGACAACTCATTGATTAGATAGGTTATCAGCATTCCATTCATTTTCCACTTGAGTTGCAACCACAGACAGCTCATTTTTGGTTGACAATTTCATTACACTCAAATTGCCATTCTACTTAAAGGTAAGTCTTGGAAGGAAGACGATGATATTTAAAGGTTTAATTTTTTTGAAAGTACCCTGTACCCTACAGATAATACTGCCACCAATACAATTCGAGTCAAAAATTCAGGTGAGAAGAAGAAACTGGTATTATATACAGTTCCATGAGTCAAACCGATGACACCAATCATGTCCCCATTCATCCAGCAGTTGGGATGGTTTTCAGGACAGACAACGTAATTAATTTGTTGAAAATTACTTGATATTGAGATATTTAATAAATTCCAGCATTCCCTCCACTAAATTTTCAGATACTGGAAGAAATCTGCAGTTATTTGGAATTCAATGATTTGAAACAATTTCGTCTCGTGTCTAGAAGTTGTAATAACGAAGGCAGAAGAGCATTAATTAAAGTAGACCGACATTGGGTAGTTGTTGGATCAAGAAATGAAGACTGGCAGCAGGAATTGGGCCATGTTTTGACAAATTTGGGGAAAACAACTTTTGACGGTGGCGAAAATTCTAATCAAAAATTACTTGGATGGATATTTAAACGACTTGAGTTAGACTCTTTGAGAAATCCGTCCCTTCTCCAACGGTGGGGACACTATTTGAGAAAAATTCACCTGACGCCAAATTTGGATGATGAGGCACCTATCTTTAGTATTTCCAACTTTATCTTCGAGACACATAATCTGCTCACAGTATGGTGTCCAAATATTGATGAGATGGTGGTAGATGCAGGTAATTTTCAAAGTGGGGACTTGTCTTCAGTGATTATCAACCAGATGGAGAGGTTGGAATTCCCATCGCCCCTGCTAAAACTCAAGTGCCTCCGAATACATCGTCTGTGGATGGAATTTGTTTCTGCCGAGGAAAGCGAAGTTCTGAAAATTTTTTTAACCAAATTGGTCACTGCTGCGGGGATGGCGTTGGAAGCGCTCGACATTGGCTACGATTCGGGCTGGGTGGAGAGAAGGATGTTGAAGTCTCTGTCGATAAATGTTGGCGTCAGTAATTTTCAGTCTCTCAAGAATATAACTCTAAAATCTGCTCATAATGTTGAAAACCTTTCTCATACGGTCCAGAAATGCTTTCCAGAGTAAGCACTTACATAAATTGCGCTTAAATGAGATTACTTTTTTTAATTATGTAATTGATGTTTATTACAGATTAACGACATTAATTCTCCGTGACTTCAATTCTGTACCTAATGCAGCCATACGACCTGATTCCTTTCCAGCACTCAAGTCACTAACAATAGTGCATGATATTAGTTATAACAACATAAGAAATTGTAGAATTCTTTACTTTCTACAACACTTTCCAAACCTGGAGGTGTTAATCATTTCCTCGTATGAAGGAAGGACAGATGGATTGCCTCTAATTCCCGACCCCATCCCTCCACCGTTAAAAAGTCTTAGATCCTTTACTTTTGCAACTAAAGACTATGAACTTTTTCTCTTGCGTTGCGCCGTTGACATGTTCCCAAATCTTGTCACACTGAATTTGTTGGGATTTGGGAGAGGAGACGGATATGAAATAGATGAACCAGAATACAGCTTTGGTGAACTAATCGACATCATTTCTCCTTTGAGCCGTCTTCAAGATCTTTATGTCAATCATGCATTTCACACATCTTCACAATTGGTTGATGCTATTCAGCTCACGTCAAACTTCACAGGTTATCTTTTTTAGCACGGCTTAATTCTGCGTATTTATCTAATTCTCATCTTTTCACAGACCTTCAGACCTTCGTTTTATCTCAAGCGGCTCATGACTGTACCCAGCAAGATTTTAATGTCAGCCTTTACCTGACCACCTCGGATCCAGACTTTCAGTATATATTAGACTGTGATTACGTGAAGAGACTCAAGTCCGTTCAACTATCATCTTTCCGGGTTTGTAAAAAAATGTTTTTGCAAAAAAAATAATTCGCTAACCGTTTGGTGTTGAAAATTACAATTATCGTGTAATTCTAACCCAGTTTGGAACGACGACGGAGGAAGAGGTGGAGGAAGAAGCTGAAGCTAAAGGTGGACATGTCTCCTTTGGAAAACTGTGTCCTTGTTATAGGGAGGCGTTGAATATTAGCCTGGTATAGAAGAACTTTGCGTCTCAGAAATTGCTATCCTAAGTACTTTATCTGCTTATGAGAACGCTATCCATACGTAAAGTAAACCCCCTGTATTTTGGAACGTTTAACGTTTTGCAAATGTTTTTCTACATGATGCAAGCGTCGAACGGAAGAAGATTGTTTTATTAGCCTATAACCCTCTTGATCACACACGATGTGTAATAAAGTCTAGGACAGTATTGCGACCGTGTTTGAATAAATCCTACTTATTTGAAGCCCATAACATTCCGTTCTAGATGGTACATAGTATGTATGTTAGAGTTTAAGAAGGTATCCACAGTCAAAAATGGCAAAATTCAGCTGAGATGCCTTCAACTTGACAATTTTAGATGGATTGCAATGATCTTGTGAGAGGAAGAGACTACGTGTCCTCTCGCTAAGATGGTAAAAATCATGGCAATTAATGGCAAATGTCAAAATGCATTAAACGGTATATAGTTTACAAATAAATATGAGATAGTATAAAATTACGAAATTTCATGGCTGTAGGTATGATAATCGCAATAAGGCATTCGGAGTTGATGATTCAATCCAACAAACCAACGGCAAGTCTGTAAATATTTATTAAAGGCCAACAATAAGTCCTATAAACGGTACCTGCACCAGAGGGGAATATATTTCCATTCGATTATCATTGAGATTTTTAGAAGCAACTTCGATTACAGGGCCAGAACAAAAAAAGGAATGATGAATATACGGACGATTGCCCATATGATAAGTCTACGCGTGCTGGATAGATATCTGTCATCAACCTTTATCCATTGTTGTATACTAAAAACCACAGCCATAATAAGTTTTTATAGTGTACGAAAGGATATGTATGATGTGTGGCAGATATCAACGTTACACAACAGGTATAAATAACCTGATGGGTAAATTAGTCGATGAAAACCAATTTACAAAATTTCATTCATGGTTGTAGTGATGGTAATGCAGATGATTCAATCCAGCAAAACTAAGCCAAATCTCCAGTCCTTATAATAACTCCGAATGCCTAAATTACCTTTTCCACAACGATAAAAATTTTACACTAGCTAATTTATACTGTCCACTGTGTCTCATTTTCATTCATTTCCTATGGATTCGACAGATTGGGATCGCAATCGACAGATTGACACAACTATAATGCATAGGTTATACAAATTGGCTCTGGCTAAAATAACACTGTAGGTTAATTACTGAAGTGCAATATGTAGTTGCATATACGCTTTCCTCAGTAACTGAATATGAAAAGCTCGGATTTTGTCGCGAAAGTAATTTCGACACTGTAATAAACATTTGTCAAATCAAACAAACAAATTCGGCTGTTGTTTGGTCAGTACACAACATCTGCAGCAGATTGGACAGACAACTCATTGATTAGATAGGTTATCAGCATTCCATTCATTTTCCACTTCATTTGCAACCACAGACAGCTCAGTTTTTATTAATAATTTCATTACACTCAAATTGCCATTCTACCTAAAGGTAAGTCTTGGAAGGAAGACGATGATATTTAAAGCTTTACATTTTTTAAAAGTACCCTGCACCGTTTAAAACAGATTGGTTAATCTAACAGATAATACTGCCACCAATACAATTCGAGTGAAAATTCAGGTGAGAAGAAGATGGAACTGAATTCTTCAGTTCGAATTCCTAGTCAAACTGGTATTATATACAGTTCCATGAGTCAAACCGACGATATCAATCTAGTCCCCATTCATCCAGCAGTTGGGATGGTATTCAGGACAGACAACGTAATTAATTTGTTGAAAATTACTTGATATTGAGATATTTAATAAATTGCAGCGTTCCCTCCACTAAATTTTCAGATACTGGAAAAAATCTGCAGTCATTTGGAATTCAATGATTTGAAACAATTTCGTCTCGTCTCCACAACCTGTAGTAACGAAGGCAGAAGAGCATTAATAAAACTAGACCGACATTGGGTAGTTGTTGAATCAAAAAATAATTCCTGGCAGCTATTTGGCCAGGTTTTAGCAAATTTGGAGAAAACATTTGACGGTGGTGAAAATTCCAATCAAAAATTGCGCGGATGGATATTCAAACGACTCGAGTTAACCTTTTGGGAACACTCTTTGGGAGATCCATACTTTATCCTACAATGGGGTGACTGTTTGAAAAAAATTCATTTGAAAGCAGAGGATTCACAGACCTTGACTATTTCCAATTGGATCAACATTACACATGAATTGCTAACAGTACGCTGTCCAAATCTGGGTGAAATGGTGACAGAGGCAGATAATTTCAAATCTGTTGCATTGTCCTCATTAGCTATCAACCAGATGGACAGTTTGGAATTCCCATCGCCCCTACTAAACCTCAAGTGCCTCCGAATAAAGCCTCTTCATGGAAAGTTTTCTAACGGGAGAAGTGATTTTTTGCAAAGATTTTTGGTAAAGTTGGTCAGAGCTGCAGGGACTGCTTTAGAAACATTGGAGATTGGTTACGCATCATATCGGAAGGAAATGGAGGAATGGATGTTGAAGTCCGTAGCGTCAAATGTGGGCGTCAGTAATTTTCAGTCTCTCAAGGAAATAACTCTCATTTCTGGTAGCAATGTTGGAAATCTTTCTCACATGGTCCAGAAGTGCTTTCCAAAGTAATCTTTTAAATTTGCCTAAAATAAGCCTACTTTTGCACTGACACTTTTTTGCTCTTTATTACAGATTAACCAAATTAATCCTCCATGACTTCGATTCTGTTCCTGTTGTGGGCATAAGATCCGAAGCCTTTCCAGCATTAAAGTCCCTTGAAATACACTATATTAATTATGAAGGAATAACTGATGGGGGACTTCTTTACTTTCTACAGCACTTTCCAATCCTGGAGGTGTTAAAGATTTCCTCGAATTGGCGGTGGTGTGGTTCGTCAAGAGTTCACTACCCAATTGCTCCACGGTCAGGAAGTCTGAGATCCTTTACTTTTAACACTGATGTCGATAACCTTCATCTCTTGCAATGCGCCGTTAACATGTTCCCAAACCTTGTCACATTGAATTTGTTGAAATTTGGGAGAGGAGATATAAGTCGGGTAGTTGAACCAGAATACAGTTTTGGTCAACTAATCGACATCATTTCTCCTTTGAGTCGCCTTCAACATCTTTGTGTCAATCATGCACTTCACACATCTCCACAATTGGCCGATGCTATTCAGCTCACGTCAAACTTGACAGGTTATCTTTTTGTTCAACCGGTTGTTTTTCTGTGTACTTATCGATTCCTCTCTTACAGCCCTTCAGACCCTCATCTTATATCAAGCTGCTCATGATGATGTCGAACAGGATTTTAATGTCAGCCTTTACTTGACCACCTCGGATCCAGAGTTTCAGTACATTTTAAACTGTGATTTTGTTAGGAGGCTCAAGTTGGTTCAACTATTAGGTTTTCGGGTGTGTTGCAATAATATCATTTTCTTATGAAATAATTGTT
The DNA here is from genome assembly GCA_034695825.1 of Folsomia inoculata. Classification (NCBI taxonomy): domain Eukaryota; kingdom Metazoa; phylum Arthropoda; class Collembola; order Entomobryomorpha; family Isotomidae; genus Folsomia; species Folsomia inoculata. The sequence goes on along the minus strand of JAQIWQ010000071.1, from coordinate 4,097 downwards.
TTACTTTGTATGCAGAATTACAATTTAGTGTATGATTTTTACACAGTTTGGGACAACGCAGAAGGAAGTGGAAGAAGAAGCTGCTGCAATAGGTGGATATGTCTCGTTTAAAACAATCTGTCCATGCTATAACAAGCCGTGGAAGGCCTTGACGGCCATCGACCTTATGTCTATATTGGCTGGTGGGTAGCCAGTAGGTATTAGGTTAATTAAATTAAATTAGGAACTAGCGAGTAGTTCAACCCTGATTTACTTAATTAAATTAACTAGTATTACCTGACCGTACTTTGCCATGCTCTTTTCCTCCTATAAAAGGGAGAGCATGGCCCATGTTATTTATCATTGATACATTGACTAGTGAGTAGACAACAATGGATGCGAGATGCTTCCACTAATCGGTCAGTGTCAGTGAGTGACCACCGCAGCAGAGGAGTACAGCGGCTTTCCTACCCCCACTAACTCATGCAATAAAAAAGATTAGCTTTGCATATATAAATCTATTCTGCCTAGCCCATCATGCACCTTCCGACACTATTCCTCCATCTCATACTTCCACCCGTAAAAGGCTGCATATCTCTTCCCGTCCAGACCGAGCGGTCCGACAACCCACTCGAGCGAAGAGCATAGTATCCTACCCTACAGACATGTCTCAACTCTTAGCAGATTTTATTACGCGTAGTCTTGATAAGACTTATCAAGTGACAATCATCTTTAGTTTGATGATATTCATTAATCTAGACTTTTCTTGTAACTCTAGAATTGTGTTTTGACAATCGCTTTTAAAAATTCCAATACTAGTCGAATTTAAATGTATTCATCACTCGTTGCACTAACTTTTATAAAACTGATTGTTACTATAAGGACTAGAGATTTGGCCTAGTTTTGTTGGATTGAATCATCTGCACTATCACTACAACCATGAATGAAATTTTGTAAATTGTTTTGCAATTTACCATCAGGTTATTTATAACTGTTGTGTAAGTAATGTTGATATCTGCCATGCATCATACTTATCCTTTCGATCACTATAAAAACTTATTATGGCTGTGGTTTTTAGCATACAACAATGCATAAAGAAATACTACTCGTAAATATCAAAGCAAATTAAATGCATGATATTTGCTGATGAAATAATCCGGCGTTACCATAATTCCACCCCATTCCAAGAATACATGTCTGACGCTTTTACCTTTTAAGCTACTGAGGATAATCTCTCCAAACATTGTGATTTTATGTTGGCAATGACCCATTGTGAGACGAGGCGATTGTGTAGCATTGTGAGGCGAGGCATCATAATTAATTGAGGGGTATTGTACCGGGTAGATAATGTGAGAACTGTTGAGTTTGTGTTTTGAAAAAATGCAGTGCGTGAAGGTGGACAGTATGGAGATCCACCTGAACATATTTCCTTTGTATGTCCTCCTCCTCCTTCTCAGTTTGTCGCATGCATGGGCCATCCCCTCATGGCGGAGGAAACCACTCCTCTCTGCCTGATGGAGGAGTAGAGTGGAGGGCACGGGACGAGCAGAGGTTCGACCCAAACTGGGATGATCCTCAAGATAATGAGCTGGACGATGACGTCGAGGATGATGATCAGTTCCGGTTTCGGAACAATATTCTTTGCGAATTGGGCTTGTAGAATGCATACATTCCAACATTCCGTCTCACACAATGATTCTATCCAAGTATAAACTAATCCCAAGTGATTGGAGTCTGGTCGAGTTGAATCTTTGTAGAAGAGTCTTTCCTGTAGGTTCATTCCCTTCAATTTTGTGGAAATAATATTATGGTTTTATGTGCAGTGATTTGAATTATTGCAGTGGAAAGTAATGCAAGAACTTTGAGAAAGAAAGTCAAGTAGGATTATGAAGAAAGCAATGAAGAAGTTGAGCATGTCTCGTTGGTAATTGGAACGTGCATGGGAATTGCCACCTTTAATTTAATGTTTTAAATTATACCATCATTATAGTTGCTGTTATATAGCTTATCAGAAGCAGATATCTGATATTGGCCATTATATTATTAAATTGCTTTTTGTTGATTCCTATGTAAAACAGGTCAGGTTATAGACTCACGAAACGTACAACAAACCTACATATGGTACCTCTAATTTTCTTTCTTTGCAAAACTTTTCGATGTAGCGTTGTTTTCACGCATTTACGAAATTAAGGGTGCGACTAAACTGCTGAATCTTTTGAAAAATCTTGTTATTGTTATATGTAGTCAAACCTAATGTGAAAATAAACTAGTCAATGTACAACGTGTTCTTGTACAAATTATTCTTCAGGACCTTTATTTTAAATTGTGCATTGCCCTATAAAGCAATCGATCACTACAAAATGCTCATTGTATAACAAGCAATAACCAAGCAAACTATAATCATACAATGTGGCAAAAAAGAGGCCCTATAGTAACTTGAGATCAACGCCATTATAGTTTGGTGTATATTTTGGGTGGGGTTGGGTCTAAAAACATATAATCTGTTGCATCTTCTTCATTAATTTACGGAAACAATTGAGACGCTTCTAATTCTGCAGGAAAGACACGAGTTCAGCACGAGTTCCGGTTGAGGGGTGAAAATTTTCGGGGGCATCCTGAAAATAGTATACTATCGAAATAATGTAGACAATTAGTTGCTATAGCTATTAATTGACCAGTTTTGATCAAACATATAAATTAATGACTATATAACCAGATGTAACGGCCACGTAACCACAATACTAAAATTATATAGCCATAATGTCACGAGATGCAAACTAATTTGTTAACCTGATTCTTATTTACACAGTAATAAAAATTAAATGAAACGACCACAATAGCAGATGTATGTAGAACAATTTTATTATTTTATAAGGTTTTAAAAACTGAATTAACAGACTGCTTAATTGAGTTAAGTTAACTATTCTTACTTAACATTCCATATAGTGGGAAACATTTAATGACATTTCTGTTTCGGATACTTTATAAAAATATAACACTACTTTAATATGCCTTATGACGAATCTTAAATTTTCAAGTCCTCTGGGATAAAAAATTATCATTAATTTATGTGTTATCATTAATTTAACATGACATGAATTGTTCTCGTATGCATTTTACCTTGTCCTATAACGAATCAGTTTGCATAACTTGTCGGTCGTAGGTAGGCGAGTCAAATTTCGAAGAAAATATGACTAATCTATTAGCCACGTGCAAATTGCACCTGCAGGAAAGTGCAGATAATTTGCACAAATTGCACATGCAGGAAAGTGCAGATAATTAGCACAAATTGCACATGAAGGAAAGTGCAGATAATTAGCACAAATTGCACATGCAGGAAAGTGCAGATAATTAGCCCAAATTGCAGACATTATGGTATGCATTTTACCTTGTCCTATAATGACTCAGTTTGCATATAATGAATGGCTCTTTCATAACTTGTCGGTGGTTGGTAGGCGAATCAAATTTCGAAGAGAAAATAACTAATCAATTAGCCACGTGCAAATTGCACCTGAAGGAAAGGACAGATAATTAGCACAATTGCACATGAAGGAAAGTGCAGATAATTAACCCAAATTGCACATGCAGGAAAGTACAGATAATTAGCCCAAATTGCAAACATTAATCAGTCAATCAAGTTTTCCTCCCTCCTATTCCCTGCCTCTGTCAATTCATGTGACAGAGGGGTATATATTGATTGTTATTCATTAGCTCCATTCATTAGAGTCAGTAATCCATGTACTAGCCCTGAGTGGTGGACAGCAATTTTCATAAGCGAAACTACCAAATTAACTGTTGGGGTTTAAATAGTCAAATTGTAAAAGATTCGGTCAGAAGTATTGCCATTTTATGCTAATACATATATGTAGTAGAAGATAACACTTTGTCAATATGCAACCCATTTCCGTCTTGTGTATCGTCGCGGGACATTTTTTAGTCCTGGGAGGATATTCCAATGCTCATTTAACTTTTGCGAGGGTCGACTCCTTGCCTGACGCTTTGGTAAGAAATCCATCCTCCTTGGGTAAGCAATTATAACAATGCGAATCTTGTAGAGATATCTTGTCCAATTCGGGTACTTGAAAGACCTCAACGAAGTGGCATCCCTTCTTCGGCCA
>JAQIWQ010000070.1:0-29288 GCA_034695825.1 Folsomia inoculata | reverse complement strand
ACTTCTTTCTCAACTTTTGTAGGTCCGTACGCAAAGTATATGTTGTAACGATCAACGTAGTGCTTGAAAACTAGATATACCAGCCCTGGAAGTAGATAATTCATTCCCATTACTATATTTACAGAATACAGTGATATATACGTTTTCATAAAATTTAACTTACCAAACGGCGTTACGACAGGGAATATAACGCTGAATACACTGAAGTGGGACAAAGACAAATTATCAAGCCATTGGACATAGTAAAAGACAAAACAAAACAAATGCTCTTATTCTACTTACGAGAAAATTGCGAAATTCAGCATCATCCAAGCTACAATTATTTACGTAATCATAATCTTTAATTAACCATTGCCGATCTGTACGATGCTTGGGAGTTTAAGTCTAATACGTACCGTATTGAGATCCAATTTGAAAGTCCCATAAGACGGACTGACGAATAGCCGCTATTTCTGCGGCAGACCGAGCGAAACACAGTTTAATACAGTAGACTAGAAGCTCGGGAAGTCTCATCAACTCTGACGCTGTTCCAAGGAACGTCGATGTACAGATGTAGTTTACAAATAGGGCTCCGTTGTCTTTAGAAAATACACACTCCCACTGCAATGTTGTCGTTGTAAAGTCTTTGGTAATTATTGCGGTTAGACTAAAAAGAAATACGTGTTACGACCAAAAATTCTTAAAATTCTAATATCAAAGTAATAAATAATCACCTGGTTATCCCCAACGATGGAAGGATAATGACCATGAAAATGAGGAATGAAAAAACCTGGATTGAAAGAATGATATTGTTAATTTTAAGAAAACTCAATATGCAAAAGCAAAGAAATAAGATTTTAAATACAATAAAGAATGAAGATTAAATAGCTATTTTATTCCAAAAGTCACCAGTCACCTTAATCATTCGTGAGCGGTTTTCACCAGTTTTCGTCCAAAATCCAATTATTTTATCCGACACAGACACCAAACTAGGTAAAGTTACGGCAACAATCCTTTGGTAAAATAAAAAGATACGAACACAATTACACTGCATTTAACGTCTTTAGCAAAATCTAAAATTTCAACAATGCACTAAGAATATTAGGACTAACCACAGGAGCAATGTCGGGACGGTATCAATCATCAAACCAGTCTAAATTACAATGCAATATATTAGCATGACTCCACATTTCGGTTAATTGTATTGTACAATTTGTATATCAATTAATTGGGTATATTTCACTTACCAGGGTAGATGCAGGGGATTGCGGATTATCATATAATTCATTGGTTGAATTGCTTGTCGTTGTATTAATGTTCAGTAATGGAATTATAGCTTGAAGCAAGAATACTGGAGTGGTGTAGAACGCGACGATGATAGCAAGTATAATGTTCACCAGAAAGACTTTAACATACCACGTCTAGAAAAAATCAAAAATATAAAAGTTTGCTCTCTGCACCAAACCGTTCTACGTGAGGTTGAAACATGTAATATTCCTTACCCACAGCCCGGTAGCCAGATTTTCCCTAAATTAGAGAAAATCAGTTGACGGTTACAACAGGATATGTTATCAAATCATAAGCAACCTACCAATAAATATCCTCGGGCAAGGGAGAAAAATTAACAGTCCAACGACGTGATTTTAGTTTGCGACTAAATTTTGATTGTGGAGTCTGCGCCAAGACTTTACAAACAAGTCGGTAATCGTTAACAACTCTTTCTGCCATATCCACCGTTTTGAATGTGATAAATGCAATGCCAAGCGGCTTTGTCAATGCACGATTTCTTTCAGTTCCTACTTCTCGGGTGTATTGTACCTCCTCTTGAGAATAAAACTCAATTGCATCTCTCTGTAAAAAATCATTTTATAGTCAAACACAATTATTCTTGCATGTAGAATTAAATTGACAACTCACAGAATCACAGCCGCAACCATCAGAACATGTCCAGCACACAGCACCGCAATAGTATGGTGTCATCGTGGGACGCCTTTAAAAAAAATGAAGGAATTATGATGGAATTAGACACCGCTCCTCTTCAAACGAGAAATTAGAAAGGATGGAGTAATTAATGGCTCATTACAGCCACTTCATGAATTATATGTGAAAATATGTACCTTCCATGCTTCTGCATGTAATTTTCCCAATATATTATAGCCAGCTGTGCTGTTTGTCTATCAATCACAAAATATTCTTAACATACAAGTACTACGAGGTGATTAAACATAAACGCCAACCTGCTGAACTCCACCTTCTGAAGATCAGTTATGTCGTACGCGAATGTAACCTGTGGAGTAATGCCAACGAATTGTAATGGTAATTCCAAAGTCGATGAAAAAGGTTTGTTGAATCGATTGTGAACCAATATAATGGCGATATTAAACATTAATAATATGAAAATCCATGCCATAACGTATTTGACCCACTATGCACTAACCTCAGAGAGTTCGACATCTGGATAAATCTCCCTATTCAAAATAAAGAAATGAATTAAGTCAATGGAACAAATTAAAAATCGAAGATGGTGTGTAGACTCACTCGAAATGCATCTTCAGTTTATCCTCCATGCAAAACTTTCTACAAATCCCAACAATCATTATACTTCTTCGGGCAGTAGGGTCGTCTTCCACAAATTTTAATGCTCTAGAAAAATGTCGCATGACAGCAATGCTCAGGAACAGAAATGTGATGGCCAATATCACATGAACCCAGAGTAATTTCGGACTGAACGGTTAAAAAGGATTTACATTTGATTTTAAGTTGGTATTAACATACAAATACATTACAAACGTGAGTATTACAAGTACTTACTCATGTTTTAAATTGATTATAGTCGTCTGATTGAACTGAGCAGTCTAAGTGATTTCAAATTAAACAAATGGTCAAGGTCAAAATGCATTTTTACACGCTTATAAATTAAATTATTTCAAACCTGATCAGTGAGGGGTGTCCCTTGATAATTGATGGGTAGAACAATGACGAGCGAAGTGAGCGTAACAATGGAAGCCAGGAAGATGAGATGCCTTTGAAATGACAGATATTGAACGCAATCGAAACCACATTTCTCCAAATACTGTTTATCCCTGTAACGCAAGACATTGGGCGGTTATTAACTTTAAAACTCTGTCCAAATCATCCGTAATTTCGAATAATTCTTAATTTAATTCATTCATACGTTAAAGAGAACACGATCTTAATCCAGCTGAAATACCCTGTGTCCATAATGACCTGAAAAATACCAAGATAAAAATTAGAGGTAATTCCCTTGTCAATGATCATTTTGATATTAACTGTTGCACCTTGCTGTCTGCATGGACAATACGAGAGTAATCAGGGTCGTTGGATAAATGCTGATGCACTTCAAGGAGTCCCCCTTGACTTTCTGGACTGTCAGACTTCCCATTTGTCGGTTTGAGTAGATGGGTTGTCACTGAAGGGGTTGAATTCTGTTCATCGCCACCCAGGTCTCGTTCTCTACTACCACTACCCCCACCCCCATTAGCTGCAGCAGAACCATTCGGGACATTTGTAGCTTGTTGACTTGCAGCTCCTCTGCTACCGAAAAGTAAACTGGAAACCCTATATGAAAAAGGAGTGAAAAATAATTATACGACCTCAGCAAAACAAATTGTTTATAGATACAAACCTTTCTGCAAACTGCTCTGTCCTCTGTACCAGAGCTAGCCTAAAGTTCAATAAAACCAAACCCTTAATCATATCTCAACCGTCAACTAGAAAGTATGGAGAAATGTGCACTACCTTCCATAATTCCAAGCTTTCTTCCGTAAAAACGAGAAGAGCAGAATCATTATCTGAAACAGAAACCATTCATTCTTATCATTAATATTAGGAACCCTACTTGTCTTAATTATATCATATATTATATCATATTACATACCATCCACCCGATAATATTCAGAACCAAATTTTGAGGGATACCCTCGTAGCCATTGAGCCCTGTAACACAAACATTGATTTCAATTGATTGAAATATTTCTCATAAAATAATTGATGAAAATTTTCGGACCTGTGCCGAAGAAACCAGGAGCTCGTCCTCGATTTTTGTACTTTGCGTAAATGTTGCATGATTTATCATCCCCCGTCGTCATTTCAGATTTCAGACACTTTCACTCACTTATCTTGTTACCCAAACACACCTCGTTGTCCCTTAAATACACGCACCCTTTCTGTGACTATATTCAATACTAATCCAGATAATACTCGCTTTTACGGCCTGTATAATTTGTAATTAGCCTTTCAAATCACAAATCTCGTTAATTTCTTTAATTTCACAAGTAGTTAGAGCAAAGTTCTTTCAAAAGTATTCCAACAACATGATGTTACTCTCCTAATTATCTTCCTGTGTGACTCCGTTTAACAGGAAGTAACATTCAATTCACATTTATTAACGTCACGTCACCATGTCTTGGTCACTCCTCCTCCTATGTCACTCAAATTAAAGACAACAATTTATAGCACTGTCAGTCAGGTAGGTAGAATATATATTAAATTGCTGCAATTACCTATTTATTATGGAGCAGCAGGTTTTAATACATCTATTAACCATCTCTCTCTGCTGCAATACCATTCCTCCATACCAATCTGTCTGCCTGTGGTGGGTGGTATAATGGTATCAATGTCAATATCAGTCAACGTAACTACACAAAGCCACAAAACTTGGTCTCTGTGACCTTTATTGGATGTAATTAATTAACTGATTATTTTACTGCCACCATTTCCCACTTTGATTGATCAGAGGATGAGTAAGGAAGGAAGGACAGGAGTGGGGAAAGGTTTCTTATGTCTGGCGCCTTGCTCAAAGGGTAAAATCTCGATGAAATAGTTTTAACACTGCAACAGACCAACGCGCATGGTGACGTCACAGCATAGCATCATTCATTCAGACCTAAAAACTCAACAGCTTTTACACAAAACAGACCATTTCGATTGATAACTTGTTATCTTTATTATTATTTCTGATTTGGTTCAAGTAATATGGCCCATATTATATGGGTCATCCCTTCGTGTGAGATACATATTATGGTGGATGGAATGTCTTTCGTATCAAAATAGCAGAGATGTGACCTTTGTCTTTTGTATAATCACGTAAATGAATATCCCTTTTATTCAGCAAAACTTGTAGGTACTGGACTGGTTGTGCAGTGCAGTAGGTATAGATAATTAATAGTATACAAGAGGGAATAGGTCTTAATTTTTAACTTAAAGTAATCAAATCGATAAATCATAAAATACATAGGTATTATATATCTAAAGAAGAAAATTTTTTGTAAAGGTTCTTTCTGAAATTGATGAAAATTACAAAATCATTCTATTATTGTTAATGTATCCAATAATCATTTACCTACGTACAAGGTGTAGGTATTTTTAGTTGCAATATAAAATGAGAAATCAAAACTAACGAAAAGGATCAAGTTCAAGACAAGTTTCCATCTGTTACACAGTTTTTTGCACCTGGTATTTCAATAAGTAATAAAGTAAGTACAGGACAGGTAGTATGGTCTATCAATTATCTAGAGCTTGGCTTCATTTTGATGGTAGGTAGCAAAAGGTCAAATACACAAATGTTTTAAAGAGTAACGTCAATATTAAACGGAAAGATGTATAGTTAGGTTTGTAGGGGAGGGGATTCGGAAACTACTTGAAGAAACAAACGGGATTTATTACATCGTGACTAACTATCAACATCACAATAATAGTTAATAATACAAGAGAATGACCAGACCCAATTTGTTACGTGTCAGTAAAGCCATGGTTCGCAGTCGAAATTTGAATTGATAAATCAAATGATAGGAAATAATGAGAATGAGATAGGAAGGAGACAAACTGATTTTTCTGTAGTAAAAATTTCATTTGAGATTGAATAATTTAAAATTCTTGGTAGTATATCTGTATATTGTGTCAAAGTTTGAGTTGTAGTAATTCATTTTCAGATGCAAGTGTTAGTATGTTGGTTAAATGGCGTCAATATCCAAGTCATCTAACTCTTCCTTCGGCTGCGGGACCTTTGGAGCCTGCTTGGGTTGTGCTTGAATGCTGGAAATCTTTGCACGGTCATCGTATTCGATCTGCAGAATGTATAATATTTATGAAACAGTTGACATTTTTGAACTGCAATTGTGTTTATGTGTCAAATTTACCTCCACATCATCATCGCTTTCACCCTCCTCAGAACTTTCTTCTTCAGCTTCTTTCAGCCATTTGATGAAAGGAGAGGCCTTGTTGTGAATCTCGGTGCTCATGTCTTTACTCACGTATTTTTTGCTCACTTTAGAATCCCAATCAATCAGCACATCTTCAACAACAATATCTGCATCATACAAAGCCTGAAAATAACAATAGATGAAATGAATTTCTTGCATATTTCGCTGCTCGTTGTATCAATAATCAGCCAGAAAGTAAGAAATTACCTTTAGGATCAATGGAACCTTAGCAAGCAGACTATCCTTGTGTTGATTAATGACTTGCTCAACTCCACCCAGCAGATATTTTTGCGCCTTGGGATTTTGGAAAGTAAATCGGAGGAACACCACTCTGTGTGTTTTAAGCTGTAAACGTAAAATATAACAAAGTATTTAAAAGATGAGCTTGTAAAGACATTACAATAATATTTATTAACCTGTTGAATGATATTGCTGTCCAACAACAATTCCACAAGCACGATTGCTGCCTTATTGCGAATATCCAACCGTTCCGCCTCGCTGAGAAGTTCCTTGTCATCCAGCTTATTTCCAGACTTGATTTTGGACTGCAAAAACTTGTAGAAGATGTCCATCCCTAGATTTACACATTATTATCAACATAAATTATTATACGAATTTCAATCGTTCTTACGATCTTTCTCAGGTTTTTCCAGATCGTCAGAAACGGTGAGCCCTTTAACGCCATCACTGAGTGCTTGCTGTCGTCGACGCACTGCTTCATCGCTGACATCAACGGACCAATCGTCATCGTTTGCTTTACCGTTAGAATCTCCCCAGTTGTCATTCCAGTCGTCATCCTCCTCCTCATCTTCAGCGCGTGGACTGTCCCCGCCATTCTGCGTCTTGCCCTTTTCTTTACGCTTTCGCTGGGTAAGAGACGCACCCTGAGATGCTGGATTCGTATCTGAAATTTAAGAAATTATTGCATTCAGATTTTTAGCTACATGGACTCAAATATTATTTATTTGTAATGGTTTTTGAATTTTATCTCATAGTCTGCCTTATGTTTACAATCATAGAATTCAGATCTGAATAACGTAATAATCATCGAGTTCGAGTGCTAAATTTTGGTATAAGATTCTATAAAATAAACCCAATTCGTCAACTTACCTGGAGGATTCTTTATAATGTAGTTGATCAATCGATGTCCGCCTTTGATCACTCCATTGTAACCACATGCTTTGCAAGTCTGGTTAAGAACCTCCTTCTTTGCTTGTATAGTTAGCACGGTCTCTGGGTTGTCACATTCAGGGCAAAGAACAAACTTTTTAATAAATCCATCCAGCAAATCTTGTAACTTTGATGCCTCATGTGATCCATTGACGATGTAACGTTCGTCTTTGAAGTCAAATTGGGTTTGAGCACCCAACTCACAGCCGAAATATTTGGTTGGATCTAAACACAATAGTTATTTATTTCAATTTCTAAATAACGACACACCATATCACATTTTGTACTTTACTTACACGTCGGAGGCCGCCCAAGTGCCTTGGCCACGTCAACCATGTTTACAATGACAGTTTTAATTCCATTTCCTTTACCTTCGACTTTGGCTTGGAGTTTGGGCATCTTGTACCGATAGAAAACGTCGGCAACTGTTCTATTCACGTTCAGACTCATTTTGAAGCTGTTTTTGTCGACGTTAGTAAAAGTTCAACCCTCAAGTGTTGCTTGATAATTTGTTGGACGAGGGAAATGTCTACTCGACTCAATCAAAAGACGCAGTAAATAAGAGAAAATAAAATTCTTCTGGGACAAGAGAGTAGACTTTGATATTTCAAAGTATAAATGTCAATTTTGGGAAGGGGGATTGAAATTGAATTGAAAAGTTAGTAAGATCACTAGATAAGAATCAGACCCTGTAAATTGAGCCGAAAAAAGGATACTCACTGTACGACTTTCATTCAAAAGGAAATTAAATAATTTGAAAGAAACTGAATATCATGTGATAAAGGTGGGTCGTAAAATCTCGAATTTTGGTAGCGGTGTTTCCTGCCACCGGTCGCGTGGATTGTTAAAGTAGGCGACGTCGTCGTGGTGCGGGTGCGAATGACTACTACTGAACTCTTTTTGTTATTCGTGATGATCTTGCGATTCCGGACCTGAAGATGGTCCTGAAAGGAATTTGGTTTAAACATACATAAAAGCTACGCACGGGGAGTACGCACGGGGATGGATGATATATGATATAAATAGACAGCCAATCATTATTACCAATCGAGGTTTCAAGACTGCCGCAATGGTTGCAGCTTCCGGTGACGACTACTAGAAAATTTAGAAGATCTGTAAAATAAAACATGAATTCAATTTGGATATGATAACTTCAATCAATTTTGAATCCAGCGAAGTTGGATAAACTTATTATAAGTTTACCTATAATCGATCGGTTCTTGACGTTGAAAAGATATCAACGACCGACTGCATGAGTCTATGTGTAAGACTGAGTTTGGCGAGCACGTCCCAAGGGATGAATTTCTCCCTATGATGACAAAATAAATCACAATGTTACAAAATAACTTAGTTAAAGTATTTCTTCCTCCATGTAATGAATTATTGAGTGCAATCGGAGATATGCATAATCAAACTAGTTACAACACCATTTCGCTAAGGCTAACCATCTAATCAACCCAATTGTATGTATTTGTCAATCTCTTCAATACTGCGATTTGATCCAATATTACAAAAACTGTTGAGACCACAAAATAAATATGGTCAATTCAATTGTAACAAATTGCAATGTTGAAATGTTAAATTTTTCGTGTACGAAACTTACCAAAAAACACAAACATGTGCAGTCGGGGACGTTTCGCAGAAATGTGATAAAGTTGGTGAGTCTAAGAGATTAGTACGTCTAGAATTTTTCGGAATTCAGACTTTAGGTTCCAGCAAGTCGATCGTAAAAAAATGTTACTAGGGCAAGCCCAGTCAGGTTTGCGAATGGGTTCCGAACAATCACAACGATGCACTTTTAGCACAATCAATGATGGCCTATGACAGTGTCAGCTACTCAAACATTTATTTTAGTGAATATGGAATACTACGAAAAAATACTGAAACAGCCTGTGACAATGACGAACAGCTTGAAACAGTTTCAACTAAACTCAAATGAACGAGATAAACCACATATCACATCCATGCTCTACCTGTTATCTATTAGTGATATTTCAATGTGACGTTGACGTTCAAGTGCATAAAAGATCCAATAAAACCAATCATAATTACGTACTAACGGAATGCACAGAACTTATTTGCCTTGTGGAAATGAAATGAACGTTGTAAATTAAACCCGTTTGGTTAATTAACTTCAGCTTCACAACTCACAACACACAAACACCAATTATGCAGATGATAGATGCAAGCCTATGCAGATCAATATCTATCTTTATTTATCTACCCGTCTACATGATAATGAGTGACGGATAATGATCCACTAATGATCAGGTAGTGAAGTATTTTTGTTCTAGTTCAGTTGGATTAGATTTGGTGCAATATGGACAAAATACAAAATATGGACTGGAGACTGGTGCAAACTTCTGGCGAACAAACCGCATTCAGGCTCTCATAGATGTTATTCTCTGCAAATACCCATAGGATAGTAGAATGGTGATATGACATTACTAAACCAGTCAAGTCAGGCAGAATCAGGATTAGGTTTGCCAAAACTCTTCCATTCCTTCTAACATAACATACTATGTATAACATATGCTGCAAAACTGTCTAACCAACTCGTTCGATCTGTACGTGCATGAAATGCATGCACTATATTTCAGGGGAGGAGGATCAGAGGAAAGAATAATCAGAATGAATCGACTAGTCGACTAGACTAAAAATACCCTTTTGGATTGGAGGAGGATAAACTTCAATGCATTACAGTAACTTTCACGTGCATTTTAATTAATTACAATGCCAACGACAAAACAAACTCGCCATTGTTGCAGTCTATTTTCAATTCAAAGTATTCAAATCCAAACAACTAACAACGTAACAGTGAATAATAATTATGATTAGATTTAGCAGTGGTAATTACTTTTGGACTTTTGGACTTCCATGCGATATGTATAAATTTCATATTATATTTGAGTGTAGACCATGTTTTCCATTTTAATTAGTAGTTTACTGCACCCGATGACTGTTTCATGCCTAGGCTATATACACAAAATAAACAATGCAAAACCTAATGAAACGTGTCTGCAGACTGAAATTTCTATCCGCGTTTAGTGACAGTTTGCACTCGTATAATGTCACCACTCCACATACTATTATACATATGTACGTACAGGTATTCCAATCAACAAACTATATTAAATCCAAAATCTACTACTTAAATTAAATGAACCCATTCTTTCATCAATCCAATCCATTGCGCCATTGATTTAGATTACACAATTTAGGATACCACTGCAGTGCAGCAAAAACCCACCAAGAAAAGAAGGAAGTAAAGCTTTCTTTCGCAAATCGCAAGAACCTTCTACAGCCACGCCAGACACATTTTAGATTTCGTGCTTCTAGTAGTATGAAGCTACTTCTGTAGCAGAGCCAGAGAAGCAGCAACAACCAAAAAAGTGTCCATTCTCTTCTCTTTGGTTCATTCATGATATAAAGGAATAAAAATCTAAAATGCGCAAGGCAGTAGAGAGAAACACAAAGCTTAAAAGCTTTTAAAGTTGACACCCTGCAATGCAATGGCTATAGTAAAGCCTTCTCGTACCAAAGAATTTCTGTGAAAGAAATAGATATGTCTGGTCTAGACATATGCTATATTCTCGTACCATAAGAATAGAGAATGCACCTTATCGTTTCGACGACGGTCTTAATTATACACAGACATGATTAGAATAGAATGCAATGCTGCTTAAGAAAGGTACATGCTATGATAGCCTAAAAATTATTAGTTTAAATTGATGCATTCAAATTAGATTTCGACTGCCACAAATACCTACAAGGAAATTTCCCTTTCCCCATTCATAAAATGCCATATACGCCAAATGACAAGTTCCTCTGATCTAAACTCGAGAAACGAATGCCAAATTAATTAATAGTCAGTACTGTAAAATTTATCACAACAATAAAATGGCGTGGATCGGATTATAGTGTATTACGGTAACGGTTCTTCAGCTCAAATTCCGAAGAAATGTGTCAAGGACATTTAACCGGAATTAAATTACGCTCAGTTTGCATTTAATGAAACAAGAAACTTGTCTTTAATGCAGAACTATGTAAAAAGTAGCTAGACTGGGCGTATACCAATATACCATATAATACATTGCTACATAATATGATGTCCAGTATAAATACACTACTACTACATGTACTGTACATGATAAATCAAGTATGGAGGCTATCTAACAAAATATTTGTTCAGAGGGTGAAATGTCCAAAAATTTAAATATCAATTTTCAGCTTTGGAATCTCTGCATTTCTATCGCATTCACGGTTAATTATATTTTAATAACCTGAGCATAATGACATTATGCCCAGGTTTTAAATGAATGCTGCTTCCGCTATGATTCTAATGCCACCAAAATTGCCACGTACATAACAAACTATGCTGAGTTTAATTAGCAAGTCCATATACTCACCTGATCTTCTCAATAAAGTCATATAAGATGACTGAAATGGAACTAAAATCGCACAAAATGGGGGCGCACAGAATCCAAAGCCTTACAGGAGGCCAACGAACAATTCTTGATTTGTCCTCCAAATAATTCTCTCCCTCCCACCAACGAGGTGAATACAATCGATATCGAAATTCCAGCACTTCAAGGTGATCCAATTCCAATTGTTCTACAGGACACAATCACACATTATTAATTGTGATGAAACTAATTAAACATTCACAATAAACAGACATCCACATGCGACGGAGAAAGAGAAAGCAGGCAGCCCACAAAATACCCAACTACATGTATTGCTTTCATTATATCTGTGCGTTGATTATCGACTAAAAATAGTCAATTTGTCTTTCAAATTCAACACGACAATGAAAATAATTTACGAGAACAAGCCACGCAATGCACTGCGGAAGGACTGCGGCGACTCCCATAAAGAGCAGAGTTTTAAATATTAGTATGCAGGCAGGGCGAAAGCTCCGTTCTAAGAACTGATTACCAATGTTCAAATAAGTGAACAACAATAAAATAAAGCCATTAGATTGCAGATATAATCCGAGTTGTACGTCCTTCATTCATATTACAAAATTCCTACGAAATGTTTAAAATTGCCATTTTCTTAACTTACCAGCCTCACAACTTATCTAAACTTTCCGATGTATTCTTATTCTAATCTTGAATGGGGTGGGGTGGGGGTGTGGTTATTTGTTTTTTTGATACAATAAATTAACCCTAAACGATGGCCGTATATACTCTGACTGACAACTCTACAAACTACAACTACAAACTATAAATGAAACAAAACATTTCATCATGCTTGATCTGATCCACCCCTTCCACAACTACACCCACACCCACCCCTATCTATTTGATCCTGATATAGAAATTCTGTTTTCTTCAAAGCTGAAGAAACTAAAAGTCTTTCATTTCACATTTGGCTTCTTATAAGAATCTTAAGTTAAGATATACTTAAATGATTCAAGTATTGAACTTAAGTGACGTTAATTATTGAACATTTAACGAGTTTTAAGCTGAATGAGCATACAAAATAGTTACAAGCGAAAGAAAAGTAAGAGGTTGAAGGTGTTAAGGTCTTGGTCTATTTAATGTTGGTTAGTTATTAGTAAATGGCAGCTACTATAATTATATATACAGGAGCTACTACTACAAGTACAGTACAAGCAATTGAGATTAAAAATGAAGTAAATTGAATAGTTTTACCTCTTGGATGGTAGTTGAAATAATGTTTCTAGTTTGTTCTGCTGCTGAAGAAATACGTAAAATAACTTGTTTCGTCGTAGTACAAAGTTGAACTGACTGACCCAATCCTAAAACTGAGCTATCCTATTAATGAAATGAGAACCAATCCTCCAAAATCGATCCCATTCTCTTGAGCAAGCAGCAGCAGAGGCAGACAGCATGCAGTAAAAGTTTTATATGACCAAGGGGAATAATTTGAAGGAGAGTGCAAAGACGAAGCAGAGTTGATCATAGGTGGCACTTTATGCACTCTTCAACAACGACAAGTCCATGCGGTAGTCTCAGCTCATCTTCAGATTGAGACTTATGCAAACTCCAAGCAAGTCGAATAGTAGTGAGTGGTCGAGTCTCTCTTGGTCTGGTCATGAATGCTGGGATGATGACCAGGTCATGAAATGATATTTTGAGACAAAATGACAGTTTGATCGAAACCACTGGCTTAGACTAATGTTAAATTAAGTAGTTTTGGGATGGTTCACTTCTATTTCCACTGCAAATTTTCCAGCGGGATCGAATACACAGAGACAGCGTAATTATTTATGCATTAATGAATTAAAATATTTTACGGGACAGTATAGCCTATTACTGTAGTTTATTCAGTTCAGTACTTGACGCCATTCCTGATTCGGCAAATGCAACATAAGTAGTATAATGCAATGCTAGATAACATTACTATTATTTTATTATATTAACATTACATTACATGAGATTTGGTACAAAAAATAGGCATATTGAACTGATGAGTAGCTTAGAAATGGAAAGTTCGAGATGGTAAAGTAAATACCAACGCTCTAGTAGTAAAGGGAAATGTATAAAAATCCTCGATAGTTTTTCACACGTATGTTAAACGAAGCTGTTACAATGAAGTAGCAGTGTAAACTAAACCTTAAAATGGAGTAGAATTGGGTCAATTGGGTATACAGTTAGAATTAGAACAAGACCCACAATAACGTTAAGCGTAGGCACTTCAGTTGTTGCCGTTAATTTGTAAAAGTAGTTAATTACGATTTTAGTTTTGGTTCTGGGTTGTATAACGATAACTGCGACTGGTAGACGAGGATGCAGAGCGTGGTACTCCAGACACTGAACGAGAGTTAGAATTGAACATGGAAACTCCTGACATGGTACCTCCTCCTCTCGTTGATGTCATGTTCCCCGAGCTACTCCCTGTAGTACAGCTTGACCTATTCTCCTTTGATGTTTCTTGAATGGGGCTCAAATTTCTAAAGTGAAAAGAACCCGTGGATATTTTAGTTTGAGGCACAAAAAGACATTGATTTCTTAAACGGCAATCTTACAGCTGCATCTGCATCGATTCATTAACATCATGTGTTGGGGGGTTGTGATGATGGAATTCTGCCAATCGACGGGCTCGATCTTGCATCCAGGCCATGTTATCATCTCGATCTCTGGTCTCTTCATTGTACGGTGACATGGGCCCTTCGATTTCCCCAACTACTTCCGACAAGCGTGGGATATATTGCGTATGAACGTAGTTTCCGGAGTACAACAGATCGGAATTTATGCGGCGTATACCACCGGAGACGGTAGATCTTTGTGGAGTGGAATTTAATAGTGGTGGAGGACCGAATTGAAGGGCTGATGTCAGATTGGAGGTATCAAAAGGCAACTCTGGAGGCTGGTAGGTTTCACAACGACGAGAGGATGGAGCCTTTATTGATGAAGAAGGAATATAAGGCTCAAATGGTGGTTCATCATCATCATCCAATGCTTTCTCCATTTTTGTACGTAGTGTTGGAGCTGGAGTAAACGCAACAGGACGAGTAAATGTCTGTCCTACAGTACCAGGAAATTTATTTTCATGACCAATTTCACGAGTAGGTCGGGTGTCATCCTATGCATGAAATTAAAAAAAGATTATAAGTCAGTTCATAAAGGCAACAAAGCTAAAGCTGAGATTTACATTTACATCGGTTCCATAGGAGGAGATTGCTTCAATTTCAGCAATTCTTGCACTAACACTTGTACCAATGTTGCTGGGGATCCGTGCCACTGTGACTGGCGCAAGGTTGACTCCCTGACCAATAAGTCGATTACTTGTTGGCGGTGGAAGTGGAGCAACGTTTTCAGATAGTGTTCGAAAATCAGCCCCTTGTTGCCGGTAAGGTTCCGGTTTTTTGCCTCGAGACATTGAACGAGAATCAGAAATGCTTTCATACAAGACGAACTTTTTCGACACAGAGGGTGGGGGTGGCAACATCATTGGAGTAAAGGCAGGGTCAGGAGCAGTATCATTTCCAGTTGCATCTTTGTTAGATTCAATGTCACGAGTGACTGAAGAATCCCCAACGTCGGATGAGTTAAAACAAAAACGTGTCTTATTATCATCTCGCCATCCATAAACAGTAGTAGCACCAGTCATCCTCACACTGGCGTTAAATGATGGTTCAGGTTCAGGATTGACGCTGTCGTCAATTTCTGGGCCTCCAGATATCTGCGCAAGGCGAGATGGTGGAGCCATGAAGCTGTCCATGTAGCTCATACCAGTAGCATTGAGAAGCTTATCGGTACGAAGGGCCATGGACTGTGACTGTGACAATTTTGAATTTTGTTGCTCCGACTTTATGAAGGTGCATTCGTTTTGATTTGATGTACCAGATGGTTGTGTAGAGCCTATATGGTCAATAAGGAGACGTGTAAATAAATAGACACACCCTAGCCAAGATGACATGATGAGACAAGTAAGAAAAACGCACCAGAATTATAAGTTGTCGAATTTATGCTAGCATTGGCCAAAGTTACAGGCTGTCCTTGTCGTTGTCGCTGAGCAATTTCCAGTTGCATCGTCAATTGCTCAATCCTTGCTAAATGAGTTGCATTGATGTCGTCCACCTCCTGTCGGTGGCGACTGTGCAACTCTTCAATGGTTGCTTCGGCTTCTTTTTGGTGGAGTTTGAGCTGTTGGATTTGTTCCTTTAAAGCACTGCACTCTGTTGTTAGCCTCACGATTGTATCGTTGTATGAATATCGCTGTTGTTCCCAATGGCTTTCTTTGATAGCCTTTTGTTTCAGTTCTGTCTCAAAATTTTCGCGAAGACTCTCTTCAACTTCACGCAGCTGTTCCAAATTCCCTTCAGCCTTAAGCAGCTTGCTTTCCAGATGCGCATTATCACGCTTCAGTTGTGCAATGAGTTCTTTGTCTTGATTTTTTCTTTGCCATGCTTGACGTTGCCGATGTTCAAAGGACGCAGGTTTTCCATTAGGAAGCATCTGTTGAAGAGTAATAAAAAATTAAAACATTCCTCATTCCTCGGTCACCTGATAAATCAGGTTGATAATTGTAATTATTATTACCGTTCTATTACACATAAGTCGAGCGTTTGGTATTATCGTGGGAGCCATTTCAATATCAGTCGTAGAAATTCCATTGATTGTAGATAGCTGCGTAGCTGTTTGATTGTTCTGCCTACCTGAAGTTAATGCAGTGGATCTATCTGAAACAGGTGCAGACAACACATTGTCCAAACCTTGTGAACAAGACTCTGCATCACGTTTTCTCTCTTTAAGGATACCGTCCTGAATAACTGAACGCAAAGATTGAGTGTTTCCAATCGTTTCTGTGATTTCTTCGGTAAAAACTGCAAACAAGATTTTGAATTATAAGCATTGATCCCTTTATGCACGGCATATATATTGCTTATTTATATATTTCTTTACTGGAGATCTTTTCCCGAGGTGCTTCATATGATCTTGGTTCTGGTTCCACTACAACATCGGGCTTGTTCCACTTTGATGGTCTCAACTTATTCTCTTTATCAGATTTAGCTTCTAAAACATTTTCGACAAGATTAAAGCCAACACTTCGGCTTACAGAGCTGGAAGTAGTAATTGGTTCATTTTCGCATTCCTAACAAACAAACCAAAAATTGAAATATCAGAAATGTCAGATTATATATTGCCGCATTTCATGCTTTCATTTTTAATGTAAACTATTTGAGTTTTACGTTTCGAAACAATGGAATGTGGCTTTCTGATTTCTGTTTTTGGAGCTTGAAATCATGTCCCGAACTCTGCCGATCAAAAACAGGCACAGCTGGTTTCAAATCATTTCTAAACACTGGGGCATCGTTCTTTACGCCATAAACTGGAACAGAGCTTGCGAAATTTCTACTTTCGACAGACCGCCCCTCGTTCATTAATTTTGCCAGGTCTCTAGCAATCCTGAACTCCAGTTCCCTGCAACAGTATAACACGAGGGAACGTTTAATAACTCGACTAATTTAAATTTTTAAAATAAAACAGGAACTTACAAAATTGTTTCTTGCAATTTATCCATTGGTTGAGCATTATTCTCTATCCCAGACTTCAACGTATGAAGAGCTTCATTCGCTTTTCCCATAGATTCTTGATGATCAGCAATTACAATGTACATCTGGCTCACATTTTTACCAATTCCTTTCTTCTTGAGAGCAACAAGAAGCAAGTTGACTCGACTACTTGAATCCGGGACAGCCTCATTCAACTAAAAGACAATTCTTACAAACTTCTACACACGCTCACATCAAAATCCTTTGGGATACTCTACTCACACATTTGACAATTGCTTCAACATAACGTTTATCATTATGATATTTCGGATTGTCATAAAACTTTTTGTAACACTCCATTCTAGCATTTGCTAGAGATTTTTTCCACGCCATAGTCTGTGTACATTGTTGTTCCAAGAAGCGAATAAGTGCCAAATACGGTTCGATTGGGTCATCTCCTGCATAATGTTGTATATTGCTTTCCAATTCACTAATACACAAGATATAAAATTAATGCTACTTCAACTTTGAATTTGCTGTACTTGTTTTAGCTCAACTTAACTTGCTTACCTAACTTGGGTTTCCACATCATTTTCATGATCAGCGATACTTTTCGAAGTGTCGAGGGCATGTTTCAGCAAAGAAATATTTCTTCCTGATGATAAGGGTTGAATATTCTCCTTGTGTAACTCCCAACCTGATGACTCGGCCATCCTACTTTTTTATCAGACCCTAAAAAACCATCAATCAATCAGGTACAACCGGAAATAAGATTTTAACATAAAATTAAGCCATATTTTTTCCGAAAATAACGTAAACATACCTTGGACTTAATTTTGCTTCGAAAATCTAATCAAAGACCAATCAAACCATGAACCAACCAAAGTGTCTTGTGGGTGGGTGTGGTGTTGTGAAAATAAGGCTGGACAAAGAACAATATTTTGTAGAAAGACCATAAAATAATGACCAAATAAACAAAATCTTCTAACGGCCACTATGCTTTGGCCTCTCCTCCTCTTCCTCGCTCGCATTTTGTGTTCTCTGTCTGGTCTGGCGGGTTGTAATTCAGAATCACATCAGTCCCTCCTTTGATACCTTCTCAGCTACCAATAGTAAACCATCCTTGTTCTGGTAAGCATCACTTATCACAATTTACTTTATCTGAAAGGTAGCAAACCTATACTGAGTTAATTAAGGTAATTTGGTAATGTAGCGTGAATTGCTCCTTCATTTATGGATGCCACATAGAGGAAGCCGATACGTATGGTTATGCGTGGAGTATACTAAGTACGTATTACGTATATCAGTAGTACATAGTAGCAGGAGCAGCCTTCGGTAGAGGAGGGGGAGGAGAGGAAGCTCAATATTTTTATGTTTGGATTAATTGAAATTTGGTTAAGTTATTAGTTTATGTAAGAAATATCTACCTAGTAAAGATGAGTTCCCTCGATATTGTAGTGAACCCCGCAGTCATAAGTAAAATCCAAGGGTAAGTATCATAAAGATAAGTATATTTGTAGAAATCCAGAGTTTTTGTTAAATTTAATCATTTAATCATAGCTATTTCAATGACCCAAGCTATAAGGAAATGGTCGAAAATGCAGCTCAGTTTAATTCAAAGCTTGGGGCTGAGCGGACAATGCGACTTCCCTTTCTCGATTCGCAAACCGGTAAGAACGTTAAATAAGGTGTAAGGATAAGAAATGACTTTCAAAAAAATAGGACAGGCCAAAATATATTCCTTTGTGTAGGAGTTGCTCAAAATCATTCCAACCTGTTTATGGAAGCACATCAAAGACTACCAGGGATGAAGGAAGGTCAAGTTTATAGTAAGCGACGTTACATTAATTTTTAATTCATTACATAAAAGTGTCATACATTTCAAAAATAGCCACAACACGAGGTTGCACTCATGACATCTGTATCTGTATTATTTAGGTTATCCGTCTAAGCGATGGCAAAAGAAACGGAGACAGTATCTCCACAACTTTATGCAACCAAGGTTTAATCTCAGGAAAGAAAACGGGGATAACGGAATTGGGGATGGGCCACCATTAGGGGCATTATTGGCACTGGAAAATTCTCCTTTCGCCACCCCTGGACCTAGCGGGGCTGGAAGTATTCCGTCAAACTCAGGAGGAGGAGGACCAAGCAGTGGGGGTAGCGGGGGTGGGATTGGTGGAGGAATTCCAGTGAATGTACCAGAAGAAAGCAAAGAGATTCCAAATAGTAGCAAGGACCCAGATATCACAAAACAAGATTGGTTTTATGACGAGCTTGATGTGCCAGACGCTGGAGAATTTGATGAGCCGGACGCTGACTCGGATTATGACTATGAAGAGAGTTATAGTAAACGGAAAAAGAAGAAAACACCAGCAAAAACTCCAAGGGTAAGGGAAACAAAAGGGGAATATGTTGATATTTTATTCATACTATTACTTTCATTATGCAGACACAAAACAAGAATCGAAGAAAGATTACATATGATCCGGTAAGACTTTGGTATTTAATTGCAGTTTTTTTCATTTTGTCCATTTCTCAAAATTGTAGATAATATGACTGTGTTTGGGAATCATCAAGTAATCAAATATGTATTGTTTTGTAGATCGGAGACTCTGAAAAACGTAAGTTTTCACATTCTTTTCACATATATTCGTCATTAATTAAGTACACTCTTAACATTGAATAATTCTTCATTACAGCATTCGCTTGCGACTGTAAGTTGACTAATTTACGTAAGGGTAGGTCGAAATTAGAGCAAATGATAATTGCTAGTTTTTCATACAGTGTGTGGAGCTCGATATAAAACACGCCCTGGGTTAACTTACCATTATACCCACTCTCACAAAGAAGATAAGCAAGATGAAGAAGAAGAAATGGACATGGATAAGCGTGCAGGGGATGAAGGTCATTTCCGCAGATCTAAATTTTATTCGTTTTGACCCCGAATCTCAATTTGTTTTTGTAGTAGATTTTTTTCTTTATAATCTCAGTTTGATATCTGATCTGCAAATTCTAACGCAATTTTCAACTCGCTCGCACGCTTTTCTCATTTCTGCCGTCTTACAGACTTATTAAAATCAAAATCTTGCCTCTGTCGATATTTGATATCGATCGACTTTTTATAAAGCGTAATATCGTCGTACATCTACTTACTAATAGATTCCGAACATTGTGGGTTATGTGATCCAATCCAAAGATCAAACGAAATGTTAGTCAGACCACTTCGTCTAAGGCTGCGCAGATTTTTTATAATTAAGTATTAAGAAATTGAATTGAGTGTCTTAAAAAGATCACAATTTTGAATGACTTTGCCTTGCCATTGGCGATATTTTTAAAGCATAATTTTTAAGTTTATTTATGACGGGTGGTCAATAAGTTTGTGTTGACTAGTCAGTGTCAGCATTTAGGTTGAAATTGGAATGGGGCAGAAGGGTGTGGGTGGGTGCTTTGAGTTCATGGCTTCCTTTTTGTTCGTTAGATTTATTCACCAATTGCATAATGGACAAGCGTTCCCTGGTCAAGTTCACCCTAATAACGTCTCCCGACTTTAGTTTTTTAGTTTTTGCATAGTTGTTTGGAATGGTAATGATTCAGCTATTATACTTTTGTACCTTATGACCCTTTAATGGACCATTGTCTCATTTTATGCCTTAGTCAAAGTTGTATGCTGTTTAAATCCATAATTTGAGTGCAGTTACAAAAACAGAAAGACTGATGAGTTTTTGTCGTCAATTTTCGTTGGTATATTAGCAGCGTTTTTCTTGGAAGCATTAATATTAATCCATGTGATGCCCAAAAAAGTCACCTTTCAATTTGATAGATTGACTGGAAGAGGTTGAAAGACTAAAATAACAAGTAAGGTGCTCGTTTACAAGTAATGCTTGAATTAAGTCAGTTCAGCGATTGGATAATCAGAACGAAGTATGGATATTGCGTTTAACTTTTCAATTTCCTCCTATTTAAATCCATTTTGAATGTGGGGTTGATGAAATACGTAAAACAGTGAATTTTAATAATATTGATTATGATAATGATGATTCCGATTTAATATTTGCACTGTACACAATACTCCGGTAAAAAACCGTTTTTCACATTTGACGTTGCACCTGTATAAACTAGCTCATTAAATTTTAGATTGACGTATAGTTATTTCGCATAGGTTAAATTATCGGTTTTGTGGATCTTTGTTGAAATTGAATAAAGACTGCAGGTTTTATCAGAACATGTCGTTATCAATGAAAATGATAGTGGAAATGAAATTATACACTGACTGCTTCAGTTAATATTTTTTCATTTTGTTTTGAACTTACCAATTTGCTTTTTCGAGTATACATTGAAGTTGCATAGGCAGTTTGGATTCCTTCGGACTTCTTTCGTTAAGGGACTTTCAATGAAATTTCATCTTCTTCTTGTCTGAAGGTTAGTCCAAATTGTTTATGCAGATTCAATATTACATACTTTTCATTAGTAGCAACAGAGTACATATTCTAATAGATTTGTATTATGTATATTTCAGCAGCCAGGAGACGAGGAGGAGGAGGAGGTGGTGGAGGAATGCCCCCACCTGTACTTCATCCTCAACAACCGATGCCACCAACTCTGCAACCTCAGCAGCCAATGCCTCCTTCCCACCATATGGGCATGGGCGGAAGTCCAGTTGGACATGTAATTTACTATTCAACAGATCTGATGCAAAGAATAACGCAAAATTGACAAGTACTGTGTTTTCAAAATATTCAGCCTCCGCCGTCTATGATGCACCCACATCACCACCATCCCCCACCGCCACACTTGGTCCCACAGCAGCAGTCTCCACATATGCCACCACATCACCAAATGTATCATCACCAACCCCCGGCGCCTGGTATGTCGGGTATCCCTCCACCTGGAAGTTATCTTCATCATCCGCAGCAGCAAGGTCACATGCCACTACTACCACAACCTCAGCAACACCCACACCCGGGTCATCCTGGTCATGCACAAATGGGACAAGGGCATCCTGGTCCTCCTATGCATATGTCTGGGTAAGTTGTACACTATTACACATTACACTAGTACACTATTACCATGTTGTAACCGCCAAAGTTTGTCACACTTGACTAATGTTGTCCTGTTCATTTTTACAGAAACATGGTGGTGAACCAGTCTCCGGGTGGAATGTCGAACCATCCCGGACCTGGACCATCGAATGTTGGAGGCGGAGGAGGTCCAATGGATGATCCAAATTACCCAAGGAAAATGGACGAGGGTAAGCCACGTTTTCCACCGTCTCCCTACTGTGACTTTTGCCTCGGAGATGCCGTTGAAAATAAGAAATCTGGTAGCCCTGAACAATTAGTATCCTGCTCTGACTGCGGACGATCAGGTAATTTCATATATTCTTTTCCAAGCGATTGTCAATTGAATTGTAATTTACTTTTTCTTCCCAGGTCACCCAAGTTGTTTGCAATTCACGAACAATATGATAATCTCTGTGAAAAAGTACCGGTGGCAGTGCATTGAATGCAAATGCTGTTCACTTTGTGGAACCTCAGACAACGACGTAAGTCAGAATCTGATCACTCAGTTAATAATTAATCCCTAACACTATTTTCAACTCCTTTTAGGATCAGCTATTGTTCTGCGACGATTGTGACCGCGGTTACCACACGTATTGCTTCGTACCAAAACTGGATGCACCTCCTGAAGGCTCATGGAGTTGTACTTTGTGTCTCGCAGAGTTTCACAAGAAGTAAAAGTAAAGTATCTCATCCAATGCCAGATATGTAATAGCACAGTTGTAAAAAATGTTGTACTCAATTTCATACGTACAATTATTTAGTTGGTATTGATCAAGTGCTGAGTTTTGTTGACATTATATTTATTCTAAATTAGTTCTTACTTTTTTGCTGGCTCTAGCTGACTTAATTTTTACGCAAATAACTTTGCAATTTCGTCTTTTTGTTCGATTCCCCAAAAATGTGATTTTAGACGTTTGTTTCAAAAAACTACTTGATAAAAATGACTTTGACTTATGCAAAACAGACAAAAATGCTCTATCACAAGTTTTTGTTTCATGTCAAAATAAAATATTGTAATACTATGTATAAACAAGCAAATAATGTGTCGTGCGTTACTTTTGGGTAAAACTAGTAATTTTGCAAACCTGCATGAATGAACATGTAGAAGATTAGAACTTATTCTGTCACCTTGAAATAACTTTTACATTATTAGATTAAACTGTATGCAATTCAGTTGAGCCTCAATGAGGTTTTAAATTCTCTTTCCTGTTTTATATATTTATCAGTATTGAATAAAAGAATTACCCTATAATCAATCTTCTTTTGACTCTGACCCCACAAGTGCAGATCGTTTGCAGTGTTAGCAGGATGTGTATGATACACAGTGTATCACAACTTCATGGATGACTATCAGCAGAAGACAACCGGAGAGGAGTCTGATGCACGTGGAGTGGATGGGAGAAATTGGTCCAAAAATCCTTGGGACTGCGAATCGTGTATAATAAAATACTATAGAAAGAAATGAAATGAGACGGTTGGTTCTGTGTGGTAGTTGGATAATAGTGCAGATGATTTTTGTAAACATTTATAGTTGAAATTTTATATCATTTCATTAAATTGTTCACGTTACAAATCAGCTAAAATCGGCTTTGCCTGCCTTGTTCCCATATACTATATATGATATAGGCAGGAGTGTACGCAATATAATTAAGCAACTATATACCACTTATTCCACAACCAATACCAAAAAGGTACAAACTTACACCTTTAAGCCTTTGGTATCTTCTATCTACTGATCAACAGACCAGGTCACGGGTAGTGTCTAATCCAGAGGACAATATACGTCAGGTTAAGTAAGTAAAGATTTAAGTAAGCGATAGAATTGAGCCCAAGAAAAATTGCAGGTCGTTTTTTATTCTTTCATCTTGTCTCTGTCAGATAATGCCACGAAAGGGTCGAGCTCGTGGGGGGGCCACGGGTTCCGTCTCCGCCACACCCACTCCCACCACCAGTAGGCGAACAAGAAGTTCCGGGAAGGTGGACCAAGTTCTTGAAGAAGTAAAATCAATCCCACCCGACATTTATCAGACTACGCATCCACCATCCAGTCCGCCTTTATCTATTATTAGCAAAGAACGTCGGGGTAGGAGTAGAACTAGCGTTGGGGACAGCGACGGCGACATTGGCGTCGCAAGTGGAAGTGGAGGGGACGTTGCCACTACACCGGCTGAAGCTTCCTTGGTGTTTTCAATACCATCCAGTACTGGTTCAGCCATCACTAGTTTGACGGCCAGTAGTGGAAATCAAACCTGTACTGCTGGTATTCCTCCAATCTACGCCAAAAAATCCAAACCTGCCGTTCCAATGGGGATTATGGATCGGTTAAAATGGTTAGGATATCCCCAGTGGCTGCTAAATAGGGTGAAGAACGACGAAGACCTGGCGGGTATTAATTGGGGTCCGGGGAGCAGGTTAGGAGATGGCGAAGGTTTGTTAAAATCATTATAATGTGTACAAAATGGTAGAAAATGTAGAAAAATCATAATTTGTTTGTAGATAAATTAATGATTCATTTGGAACATGTTGAATCCGAGGATGATGATGGATGGGAAACATTGTCAGAAGCAGAATCATCAACCTCTTCTGAAGGCGAGTGGGAGGAACAACTTGTTTATGTTGAACTTGATGATATTCCAAGTATTCAAGAGCTGTTTGCTGTGCAACCCGATGACTTTTTACGATTTCAAAAAAAGAAATATCGTCAAATGTCACAACCTGTGAAAGCTACTCATCCGAAGATAACAATTCAATTCCATGGGTTTGCTTCTGCCTCTCCTGTGCTACAAATTGGAAGCCGATATTTTTCCTGTCGATGGGAGGAACCTATTGGGTCTGCAATGTTCTTCAGGAAAAATTCGGATGCGGCTGGCAGTAGTAGATCAAAGTTGAGTAAGTTACATCCAATTGTTTCGAATTTTGTGGGCGTGGATTAGATGAATTAAGAATATTTTAATTTAGGCAATAAAAATGATCCTTCTCGAAGGCCTTGTGCAACCCTTCAAAATATTGTTCCCAAACCTACAATCCCGTGGGACAATGTTTTTGGACGTGAACACACAATAAGAAAGGACACGTATGAAGCTGTAGCATTAGCTGACAAAGTATTGAAGACTGAACTTTTGGAAGCTGATACAAAAAAATTGGACAGAATACCAACCCATCGACAATTTTTCGGTCGGCCTGGAACCTACAAGTTCAAAGTTCCTCATGGATATACGACTACTGACCTTCTTGCAGGAGAGTATGTACCTAAACGAACGTACGTCCGAAGAAGTAAAGAACAAATAATCACTGATGAAGATGTATTGTCGTCGTCGAAAATGAAGAAATCTAGTCGGACCCTTAATGAAGGATCTGACCCTCTGTCTGAGACAATGATGGACGTTTCAGTTTCTAAATCGACAGGCTTCAGTGGTACGGACATTAACTGATTAAGCTAAATATTATTTTGCTGCAATCTTTCATGCCCGTTCGTTCATTTTTAGTTTGTTTGTGAGTGTCATTTTATACTGTCTCACGTTTGTACGATATCTCAATAATTTTTAATACAAACTCTGTTTGAACCACGAATACCCACATATTTTCAAGAATTTTGATTGTTTGCTGTTGAATCTGAAATGTGTTATGTCTAGTTATACGTCAATCGTTCCATTCGTCTTTGCAATCATTATTCTTTATAAGAGGTTATCTCGTCCTTCTCTTTTAAGAAGTTTAGTTCATGGCCAGGCCCCGAATTTGATTTGATTCATAATGTCATAAAGTCCATTCAGTATTCAGAGACGCAAAATTCTCAACCATTTATACAATAACAAACTTGAATTCGAGCTTTAGCCACTCACAGCATTAAGTATCTTCATATATTGTATCCAACCACTTGGTTTTCTATCCAGAATCTTTTGTACTGTCAACGGTGATTCCTCAATCCGAGCCTTATCTGCATATTTATTTTAATAGTTCCAAGAAAGCAGTTGTTTAATTTAGTTTTGGATTTCCATTTTTTGCACGTGTAACAAGAATCCATCCTCTTCTCCAGCATGGCATTCAGTCTGTGCGTTTATCAAACATTTAATACAACATGATAACAGAAATGTAAGCACCAGCAATATGAATTAGCATTCATTTGACATATCTGCCTGTGCCTACATATTACCTTGATGTCATTTACAGTGTTGTTCATTTCGTATTTTTTTTATTAAAGACAAGACATTCATAACATTTTATTGAAATTCGTCCCAGATAGGCAACATTTTGCAATTGAATAAAATGCCAAATTCATGAATAAGTATGAATGTATTTCTCTGAACTGTTGAATGGACAGTTTTTGCCTCATAAATGCTATGCAATTTCGTTTTGGCTTGGGTTGGCGTGGGTTTGTCGCAATAAATACTGTTTATTAAATACATAGTCGTGCATATAGTACCTGGGTACATGCACTCTGTGAATAATAAGTTAGTGGAGTGGGTTAATTGTAGGAAATGAGGCTTTATTTTTTGTACAATATGAATATGACATGGATGATAGTTTCAATTTGCTCTTCTGAATTATAATAAAAATAAATGGCCACTTTACATGTGAGAAATTCACGGTTTACATACAGCCCTTCCGTTTTCATAATATGCAGATATGATGTATTTTTTCTTTTTCATCTCAAAATCATTCCAGAATTGCGTTCTTTAAGTGCACAAACACTCTGAAATGAATCCCACAAGGGATAATGAAGCCTTCGAAGCCGTCAACAATCTCATATCATATCCTCATCCTCAATAACCTTAATTAAAATTAAAACAGAACAAACCAAGTTAAATCCAGTTCGTCTTCTTCTTACGCCTTACATTTTAATCACATCATGCAGTTAAATTAATTCCCCAAATCAAGGAAGTTGTTTGGAATTTCAACCCAATCTTTTAAAATAAAATCAAGGAAGGCTAAGTTAAGCTCTTTGTATGAAAAGAACATCCACTACTAATCGAATGCATATGGCATCATGGACGCATGCAAGACTATCATATAAATGGTTGATAACGGAGGATGGAATCAAGTAAATTGATAATGGTTTAAATTAAATGAGTAAATAATTTGCCATTAAAAAAACAACTTCCCTAATTAATGAACAATAGTATAAAAGGTAAGTCATAAGTCATGTTTTTCTGTGACAAGCGTTGGCGTCTGGGTTTGCGTGACCTCGCCATTATTGTGTTAAATTTGTCAAAGTCAACTTAATTATCCGTAGGCCACCAAATACTAACCACTATATTAAGTACATGCAAAAATGAAACGTGACACAGCCTCCAAAATGAAGATTAAAGAATTAAAAACATACGCGAATATTAAGTGAGATTGAAGCACGATTGAAGTGATTTATTGCAATCACTACTGTCGCATCATAATCGGCGTTCAGAGATCATCTTTAGTTGGTAGTAGTAGTGGTAGCATTATCGCATGAATGATGTGTAAATAGAGAAATATAGTAAATTGCTGATTGTGATTAGTATATAGTCAATAGTGGCTTGAAAAAAATGCTAATTGAAAAACAATCAATTAATTAATCAGTGGCACTCGTAAAACAACTGCTAGTGCTAATTAAATCAAGCAAGAATTTAGTTTGCAGTTTGAAGTAATTGTTACTCGCAAATGAATTAATCTTTCTTTTCATTGCGACGAAATCCTGTTCCGTCATTCACTTCACTGTCAACTTTAGTCATTTACCGCATAATAATGCCTGTGTGTTTCTTTGATTTTGAAAACTGATTATAATACCTACTCCTTATTACCGTTGCATTTGATTTATAAGTATAAACTTAATGACTCCCTGATGATAATAGATTGATTGAAATCGTTAATCCTGTTGCAGAAACATGGTTGGTTTAAGAACTTTACATACTACTGTAGTTTAGAAATCAATCACATTATTATACACTGCCACTGCAGTTTAATTAGCAAAAGACTGAGATGACGATAAGTCGTTTGACCAACCGTTTATCAATGCATGCATTTTATTCATGATTGCTTTAATTATTTAGCAGGAGAAGGATATGACAAAAAGTGCATCAGTGTACCAGGATGAGATTTAATGCAAATTTTGTGCACTCACAAATGAAAAGAAATCTGCATTCAAAAGTCGACTAAAAAATTCACAACGCCGACGAAGACTACTTACATTATGTACATGGTTAAATGTTAAATCGAATCTCATTCACTGTTGAATGAAACGAACAATAAGTACACTACACCTAATGTCATAAATGGTTAGTAAGGTATGCTTATTCCTATTCCCATTGCAGAACATTGTGATACGTAGCATCCGGTCTACTTTCCAAATTTACAGTGATTTATTTTGCTGTAGGTTACTTTGTAGACAAAATTATTGATAGTTTGAGAATTCTTGGGTTTCGTTTCAGCACCTAGAAGACCAACTATATGTAAAACCATTTCTGATTCTGACTTTGACAATCGGTTTCAAGCTTGATTTGTATTTGTCATCTGAAATCGATTTTTCAAATTATATATTTAAATCGATTGCAATGCAAATACCAATTTTTTCGACAATTGATTTCCCATTTCTCCGAAATGAAATTGTTGCTGTTGCAAAAGGCAAAGGCGAGCGAGGATATATTGCATTGACAGTTATATATGTATTGGTATTTTGTTTAATAGAATGGCGAAACGATTGTGAAATCATACATGGAAATTTGAAAGTTTAAAAATTGGCACATGGTAAAATAAACATTTATTTATTCACATCCGTTACATTTTGGTTTTATATTTATGGATTATGACAGTGATGATATTCTTGAGACTTGAGAGATTTGCGAATTTGATAATTTTAGCACTGATACTTTGACGCAATGTCAGAATGAATCTGCGTGAAAACTTACGTCGCAAAAGGTG
>JAQIWQ010000069.1:0-29335 GCA_034695825.1 Folsomia inoculata | reverse complement strand
GACGGACGGACGGACGGACGGACGGACAGACGGACAGAGCATTCCCATAAAGCATTTGTTCCAAATACTTAATAATTGATAGGACTCACCTAACGAGATTGTTTTCTGATAGCGACTCGATGCGGTTAGCCAACTGCGACTCGTGAGACTTAGACTTCGTTAGGGGAAAGATCTCAGGTTGCAAGGTACCACTGGTTGCTCCAATTTGTGACAAAGGAATATTAGCATGATTTTTTCCTGGTGACACAAAGGTGTATTTATGAAGTATTAGATGTGGCAATGGAATTGATGAAAGTATCCTAGAAAACTATGCTACCTTTAACCGGAGGAGTTGACGGTGGGGTTGGTCCATGGTCGCAAAGAGCTGGAGACGTAGACGATGGTGAAAACACGGACGAATTGGTTGGGGAACAAATATTTGGATGAGAACCAGGAGAAAAGGCTGGAGAGTTCAAAGAGGAAGGCGCCTTCGTGGTAACCGGGGTACATGGTGTGGTAGAACAAGAATTTTGCCCTGACGGCCCTTGTCGACAGTTGACATAATCTTCTGAAGGAACAGAACTACGTGAAGCCCTCATTCGACCAATATGTGGACTTGAAGATGAAGGAATTGATTCATTGTTCACTTTTTGCATATCCCAAGAATCCCAATACAGTTCATTTAGATCGTTGTTAACAGGAATACTACTATCTGTTGGACATCTGTTTCGTAAATCTTTAAGAACAACACATAGTAAATACAATTATCCCATATTATGGAGCACCAACCTAAAATTAAGAAAGTTACCAGTGTATCTTTTTAAATTCTGTAACGCTCTTGTCAATCTACGAGTTTCTTCATCATTTGCATGATGTTCTCCCATCAGGTTTCGAACTTCGTGATCCGACTTTTCCTTTAAACTTTCCAAGCATCCAACACGGTTACAAATTCCCTGTAAAATTAATTTAGTTAATTACATTTCTCCTATAGTAATCACCAATTTATGTATACCAATACCTGAGTTAATTTCGATGTAAGTCCAACAACTTGAAGCCATAATCTTAAAGACCGAAGTTGAAATTCTGGAGGAAGATTTTGCGATGAGATCATCTTTTTTGCTAGTAATTGGTCGCTAAACATTTTCACCAGTTTTCCCTTAAAAAATTCATTCACTTTAGTACATGTCCTCTACCTTATAAATACCTTATATAGTTCATTTATACCTCCAATGTTCGTATTTCCTGATGAGTAATTTCAGCATTAGTTGCACACTGTGTTCTAAGTCCATCCAGCCTTTCAGCGGACAAACTAATTATTGGATTAAGAATTTTCAACGTCTCCAAGGCCTTGGCTTCGTCAGGGGAAAGTAAGCCGACATCCACATTGAAGCCCCCCTCCATATCTGGCTTCATTTACTGTGGTCGGAGTTTAAAAAATTAACTTTTTAACTCTTTTATGCTTCAAAACAGCATAAATTTAGTCAAATCCTTTGCTGCCACGACTCACAACTTATTAACCACCATCACACCAACATAAATCCCCATCTCTTCCTTTATCACAAAAAAAAACAATTAAAATATCCCCTCAAAAGGTTAGGAATTCCCCCTAAAAAAGCCTATAATTACATCAGGATGGATAAGTTCACTATTATATTTAAGAGTTGTATTTGAATACTACGCTACCCTCACTCACTATTAAAACGGAGCGAGTGGGTGCTTGACTTTTGTTCGTTTGCTTTTGTACCCACCAACCACTGTCCCGTCCCAAGTCGAGTGGCCTGGTCTGGTCTAGCCTAATAGTCACATACTATATGTATGTAATAATAATACTAAAGGCAGGCAAGACTAGACTAGTCCACACAAAAGGAATATCATCATAACAAGGGGAAATGCAAGTCAATTCAACTACTTCTTCTGGGCAAATTTTATAGTATTTAATTGAAATTTATCTAAGCTAAGAACAGAATTGTCATTTTGGTAGCCTCTAAACCATTCAAGAGCATTGTTGGCAGGCAGCAGCAAACAAATTGCAATGAGTGACGCATATTCAGTTCAGGTGAATTTTGCAATTTGGAGAAAGTCTGCGGAAGAGAAAGTTAGGCTCTACTCTACCCCCAACATACCGGCAAAGTTGAAACTTTGTCAATCAATGACAACATTTTGTTTGTCAATTTAGAAGAAAAGGTGAAAGGAAATTAATTAAAACTGACACCCAGTCCTTGTCATTTAAATTCATGTAATGTGACGGTGAGGTCAGATGGAGGATGGAGACGTCAGATTCTCCTGTGCCAAATCTGTCGGCAACAAATCAAGGGGATGGTCAAAGTCAAACTCCAATTCCCTCAGCGGCTGTGGGATTCATTTTGCTAAATAATGGATCTCTGTTCTCCTTTGGACTACTTCCCCCTTCTGTGGAAGCTAGAGCAGCTCCTGGTACGAGGTTTTGCGATAATGACAATTTATTGTGAATAATGATTTGGTGTGGATAAATTCTAATTTGTATTTGAAAATAGGTCCTGAAGAGTGGAATGAGATTAAAATTTGCCCTCCACCACATGTACTTGCCCTTCCGTCGACAAAACTAGCCACGTGTTTGGCGGACTATTGCAATGATAAAATCAAATCCCATGAAGCACATGCAAAAAAACACCTAACTCTGATATTGGAAGAACAATGCAAAGCAAGACTAAGTGAATACTGTGATTTACCTTCGTCCCTGAAAATACGGTACTATTGCAGTCAAAGTGTGTGCTATTCTGGGCTTCAGATGCTGGACCAGTCTCGTGGGTTTAGTCGCATGAAGTATCTTAGACAAGTAAGTATGCCTGTTGAAGTGTACGTGGAAATATGGAAATATGTGGATGCGTGTATCTCAAACGGTTTCTCCCCAACTTGGAATTTGAGCCAAATTTTTGAGTGAAATTTTCTGTAGCCTATACATTAGATGTTGGGCGATCACACATAACTATGACTATAATTAAGCCAGGGATACCAGTCAGTTAGTCGCTAGAATATTTCGCTGCTCGACTATTGTTAATACATTGATTTTGCAATGATTCATGTGTATCTTTACAGCATTACTTGAAATTACATGCTCCAAAAACCTTGGCCTGCTCCATTTGCAGCAAATCGTTCGCAACCCTTGGACTATTGGGTGGACACATTAAGAGTTGCGGAAATTTGTTTGAATGTTCCAATTGTCAGAAGCACTACAATACATTGGAGGCCCTGCAAACTCATTGTAGACGTAACAATCATTCTACTGATTACAGCAAATACAAGGATGTAATTGAGTAAGTGAAAAGTTAACAGTTTAATATTTAAAAGCACAGATTATACATCAGTCATTCTATCATGTTGATTCAACAGCAATGCAAAAAGTGAAATTTCTGCTCTCCGTAAAGCTGAAAAGGATCTTAAACAACAAAAGTTGGTCCTAGATATCAAACAACCAGAGCCGCTACCGGTACAAGTCATAATTCCTCGTCCTAAAACTATAACTTGTGGACCGGGTGGAACTCCCAGTCACGTGATCTGGACCTACGACTCAGTAGTTGACCCTCCTAAGGTAAAGGCTGAAACTTGTACTCAAACAGACACTGAAATTACAACACCAGAAGCATGTTCGTCCAAGCAAAATAACACAACTAGTCAAATAGAAGGAAGAAAGAGATCTGCTGAAACGCAAACCGGAAAAATCAAGTACAAAGTCTCCACCGAGGCTCAGACCTTAAATGTAACGAAACGCCGAAGAACTTCGAAGAAGCAAATTGCCGAAGCAGAAACTCAATGTTCTGCTCCACATCAGATTACAACATCAAGAAGTGACTCGGATGAAATTAGCACACCAGAACATAAATCTGATTCTGTAGCAATGTTTTTACCAGTTATAACTCCTGAACCAGACAGTACCACTGGAATTTCACTACAAGTGTTAATGTCAATGGTTGGCATTGTTGGTGATACCACTAATACCAACGAACAAGATCCGGAAGTTGAGCATCCACTGTACATTGAAAATGAAAATGAACCCCCTCCACTTGTTGCCCCCATAGTTGTGAACGTCTTGGATCAGCAATTTGAAAGTGGAATAAACGGCTACAAAACTTCATCTGCTGTCAGCACTTCCGAAGTTTGTGTTGGATTTGATGAACCTTTCGATCTTGAAGACTTTTTACGCTTTGAACTCACCAGAGAAACTCAAACAGATGCAACTCCTCCGGGTTTCACCGAATTTCCGGAACCAAATTTTAACTGCTTTAATAATTTGGTCACTGCTGAAACTCAGACGTCTTTTGTAATCTCTGAGACCGAAACAAATCCATATCCAGTGGATTTTATACCAATGAATTTACTAACTCCTGCCGAATGGATTTTCATATCCGACTCTGATACTGGTGTTGATTCAATAAATTCTGGAGATTATACCATGCTTTCCAAACATGATGGGAATAGAAATAGCCCCTCTTATCTGGAAACTATTGATGGTGAAACACAGACTACTTTTCCGGACGACATTCAGGATGAGCAATTAATGTACTGCCTGGGATTCATACCGTCTGTATTTGACTCTGCCATTGTAAATCAAGATGGAGGATCAGAAATGCAATTCTAATTTAGCTAAGTAAGCAAACAATCCATGCCATATTCTAATGACATAGTCCCGGTCTCTAACAATCATTTAACCGTATTGTATCCAAT
The DNA here is from genome assembly GCA_034695825.1 of Folsomia inoculata. NCBI lineage: Eukaryota > Metazoa > Arthropoda > Collembola > Entomobryomorpha > Isotomidae > Folsomia > Folsomia inoculata. The sequence continues at coordinate 24,655 of JAQIWQ010000069.1, read as the reverse complement.
GAAGTGTTGAGTTGAATAGAACTCTCGAGTTAGTCAAATAGTTCCTTCCAACCGAAATTCATGAATTTACGACGTACGACTATGCAATCAATCGTACAACCAGCTCTCTTTGAATAACTTGTCACTATGCACTGCAACTATCAGTTACAAAACTAGCAGAGAGTCATTAAGTAGTAAAAGACAAGAAGTTTGATGTGTAGAAATTTGGTTTCTACTACACCCATTAATCCACCTTATTCAGTATTTATGTCACCACAACTAAATTTTTACTTAAAGTTACTGTGTTACGTTACAAACCAAACCAATGTGATATTATTCTCAAGAGGTTGTTTTTCGGATAGTAATGCATAATACATAATATGCCATTGATGAGTCTCCTGCATGCAAACTTTCATTCATGCATTTTTCAATTTTTTTAACATGATAAGTCCTACCTACCAACCTACCTTTTCTTAAAACCTCCGACTCCTTCCTGCCCTATCGACTCTCTATAAAATTAAACTGTTCCTTAACAAAGTGGTATGTACCTACGTAATTGTTATATAATCTAAAACTCTTTAAACTGTCTGAAATTCAAGTAATCCAGCTTCCAATATAATTTCCTTTCTTTACAATCTTTTGCAATTTGGTGTATAAATAAATGTTATGAAAAGCTCTAAAAAATTAAAACTACATGAAAATTCACATGTACTCATTTCCATGATTGATTAATGCCACCTGCCCTTTGTTACCCATTTTCATCTTCTGCTGCTTAAGGTGGAGTTAGTTGGGCGGGGCATGAATTACCATCCATCACGCCAGATACAAAATGTTAAGTCTGTTTGGATTTGTAGTGCATTAAACGTCATCCGGAAGAATGAAATTAGACCATTTTTCCTAACATTTTTCCAAGTTCTGTTCCCCAAGAATTGCTAATTGGTAACTGGACACTGGACATTACAATCCTTGACTCGGATTCTCCCAAATTTTACCCACCATGTCTATTTTAGCCTTGGAAAAACAGCTAGGTTTTCGCGTTTTCAATGATTTTCTAAAAAATGAGGATCTATTTCAAAATTTTGCTTCCCAAGAAATAAAATCCATTAAATTATCTGTGGAAAGAGCTATTCATTATGAAATTCTTTGCAACAAAACTCTCAATTTTAGAAAAATAGTGTTACATATGAAATACATGGGAGGCAGAGCTAAGTACGTGACAAAACTCACCCTTAAAAGTAGTAGAATACAGCGGGAACGTCTACCTTATACCGCTCGTTTCTACCTTTCTCCTTGTTTGTAGAGTTCTTCTAGTAGTTAGTGAGGGTGAGTATTCTTGTATGTTTGCCTATGCCCCAGTTATATTGAAGCCACAAGTGAGTGACCGAGTGGGTTTTTAAGTACTTTGTAAGACTTTTTTATAAGCACTGACTGGATGGGCATTGTCGGTTTATATTTCGGTTGTCGCAAGGAATACATATTTTTAATCACAAACAAATTTGTGTAATAAAATATTCTTTATAAAAGGAAACAAGTAAAAAGAGACAACAGGGACCAAGATGGTGAAGCGGAGAGGGGGGTTTGTCGTTAACGGGAACGAACCCATGAACCGTAAAGATCTTATAGATTTTGTAAGTTCAAAGTTTCATCTAATTAAACCGAGGAGAAGTTGCTTGCATGTTTTTAATAACTGGTACAATTTTCTGTAGCTCAAGAGCCATCCTAAACTAAAAAATTGTCAATTAAAAGATTTGGGAAATACTGATGGGACTGGAAGACTGATTTGGGGTAAGAATGCAACCACACCATCTCACTCTGTGAGAGGCCCACAGAGTTGGATATATAAGGAGAGGCCCTGTTGGGTTTCGCACCCCCAATGTTAACTGGTTTTAAGTTACTTTCCACCATACTCTACTACAGAGTAGAGTATGGTTACAACCAAACAAAAGAATGACCATTTTGAGTGACACCCGAACTAATTTTCTTATTTTCTCTGTAGCTCGTAATCCTGGGTCTGTATATTGGCCAGCTCTAATTGCGAAACTAGAGGATGAACCAGGTAAATATATTTCTTTAAAAACTTGAGATTTTGATAATGTGTATTTCTGCTGTATTTTATTAATATGAAATGGATTGGATTTCGTAGGAGCGGTACCTGAAAAAGAAGGAGAAAATTTGATTTTGCCAGAGGAGTTTAGATGTGTCATGTTTCTAGAGACGGCTTTCCGTTTCGCCGTTCTTCAATGGAAAGACATTATTCTGGTGGATGAAGCGAACTTTGAAGAACAATGTGAACTTGTGTACCAGTTGAATATCTATGTAATCAAGAAAAACTGGAAAAAAGAAAAGCCTTATAAGGATGCTGTAGAATTGCTGAAGGAATTTACATTATTGAGTCTCAGTGAGCGACAACCACATGCGTTTAAATTAAGTATGGAGCGTAAGGAGAGTAAAGTATCATATGGAAAGTCCAGAAAATCTGAAACAAAACTTAAAGTTGACATTGTTGAACAGTCTCCTCCTGAGGTAAGAAACCGTATTCTACTACACGCATTACATAATCATGAAAATAGACCGAGGTTTAATTGATTATTCGACTTATCTTGTTTGTTGCTCATTACTAGGTAAAGTTGCGACATTCAGAAACGTATGGACTAAGACAGAACCTAAGACCTCCAGTTCCGTTTGTAATCAATTTAAGTGATAGCGATTCTGTGGCAAGTACAGCAGAAATCCGAAATGGTTCTTGTAACAGAAATACGGTCACACCTAGCCCTAGCCTTTCAGCTTCATCCGGTTCGGAAACTTTGTCTGATATTAGTAGTAAACATAAAATTAGGCCCAAAGGTATGTTTTGATTCAATCCAGTTGAGTTATAGAAATTACGCATGCATGTGCTTAATTTATTGTTTGTTTTTTAGTGGGAGGGACGCTAATGAAACAATATGTAGAAGAAAGATTTATGAGCATTGATAAATCTTTCAAGTTCAGTTGTCAGAATGGCATTAACTGGAAGTGTGCAGCATGTCTTGAAGATATCAACGATGGAAAACAAACATTTTGCCACGATCTGCCTCATCATCCGGAGTGCCTCTTCACTGTAGTTAAGACTTTGAAAGGTTGGTTTTTACTCGTAGTGTTAGTCTTTAGGCCGTGTACTACTATGGAATGTATTTCTAATCCAGATGGGTCAACTCAGCAACAATTTAAATGCAAGTGTTGTGCGGAACAAGCCTGTTATGTATGTAAGAAGACATCCGTAGCTGATGAAAAAAGTGCAACCAAATGCTCTAAATGCGAACTGAGATACCACCGACAGTGTTTGTTGAGCTGGCCGCAAGCCGTTGTTCAAGGCTCTTCGGGCCCTATAACCTGTCCTACGCACTTCTGTCACACTTGCGTCGGGGAACATTATGTGCTTCGTAAAGTTAGGAATTGTAAGGCTTTTTCGAAAGAAGGCAGATACCGATGCATTCAGTGCCCAGCTACATATCATAAACGTGAGATTTTTATTCTATGGCATTATTATTTTGCTAAGTGGTTGAGCTTTCGCTTATTGATTTGATGTCCATAACTTTTCAGCTCATTGTTTACCTGCCGGATGTGGTGGTGAAGCAGCAATAGGAAGAGATTATGTAATATGTCCAAAGCATGTTCTGCCAAACTTAAAAATTACGCAGCGGCGCTTTGGATGTCTTACGTGTGGTCAAAGTAAGCTAATTGTTGTGATTACTACATTTACATACCTGTTGACTTTTCTCCATTGTTTAGATTTAAAAGCAACCAATGAAAACCGAGTTGATTGTAATCTATGTCTACAAGTGTTTCATCCTGAGTGTGTTGGATATAGTGAAGAGCATATAAAAAATGGGATATCACTTCAAACATTTGGTAGGGATTATAAATGCAGTTCCTGTTTTTGGGGACTGTTCCCACTGTACGGTCAAGCGGTGTGGTTTCAACAACCAAATAGCAAGTTAGTACCCAAAAACTTTGGATATTGGACATCAGGTTTTCTGACCATAAAAATATTTTCAGGTTTTGGCCTGCCCGTATTTTGTTCCCCCGTGAGTCATGTGGTCGAATCGATTTTGCTATGGACAGAGAAACCGGTCTGTACTCAGTGAAGTATTTCGGTCCTATCCAATCGTATTATGATAAAGCCAGTCGAACGACCCCATTGTCATTAGCCACTGTCAAACTTTTCACTGTAAGAATTTCTTTCAACATAATCTTCTAGAGGTGGTATAATTTGCTTTACTTTGATTTCTAGACTGTAAAAGTCTACCAGGAAGAAAATATCCAAGTTAAATCAGCATTTGATGAAGCTGGATTTTATGCAGCACTTCTGGATGAAATGAGGGACCAATTGTTGCCTGCTGCAAGGAATTTAAACTAACTAAACACCTTAAATTAATATGAATTTGCCTAATATTGCTTATTCTTATAGCCGGAACCGTTTTATAAAAAAATTGACAAAAATATTTATCGTTCGTCATCAGTGAGCACGGCAAGAAAAGTTCAAGACCAAGTGGAATGCTTTTGTGGAGAAGCTGAAGAAGGGGCTGTATGTACAATTACTTCTGGCTGCCACAACAGGTGAGGGTTTTATATTTATGTGACTTAGTACGAGAACCTCTTCTAAATAATGTGTTTGGTTTACAGAGATACATCCATTGAATGTAATGATGACAACTGCACGGGTGGTGAGCGTTGCCAAAACAGAATGTTTACTCAAAAGAACAAAGACCTTAATAACACAGAACAGTTTCTTACGCCTGGAAAAGGGTGGGCAGTGAAAGCGTCAAAAGGTTTTATAGAAGGAGAATTCATCATTGAATACTGCGGAGAGATCATTAACAATGCAGAAATGCAGTATCGAGCAAACAGAAAGACTGAAGAAGATCCTCTGTACATTCTGGAAATTGATAAACACACTTTCATTGATGCAGAGTTTTGTGGAAATGTCTCTCGTCTCATTAATCACTCCTGTGAGCCAAACTGCCGAATTGAAAAATATACTTCTGAAGGGAGACCTGTAGTTGGTGTTTTTGCCCATACGGATATACCTAAAGGTGAAGAGTTAACATTTGACTATGCCTACGGCAACAATAGTTCTGCTCCTTTCCGATGTCACTGCGGAACTTCAACTTGCCGTGGCTATATTGGGAAACGAGTAGCTGAATCGGAATTGGAAATTGTGGACGTGGTGAATCTGGAACTGGAAAAATACGACAAAGAATGCGCCAAATGTTTTTTTGGAGGACACGTTCTCTGCTGTGATTACGAAGACTGCTTTAAAGTTTACCATAAATCGTGTGCTGGTCTTAGCCGAGAACCTCAAAACGAATGGTTTTGTCCAGATCACAAAGTCCTTCCTAAAGCAGGGAAAAAGCGAAGGGCATCTTCTAGGCCCAGTTCCAGTGATCCACCACCCACAAAGAAAATTTTGCTCACTGTAAATAAATAGACCAAATCAGTAACAAGGTTTACTGAGAAATTAATTAAGCAACCAAAATATGAATAATGTTACTTTTTATATAATCACTGAACTATGTAAGTCTTTTACTTAAAATATGTTAATTTAACATTGCTAAATATAAATTCATTGTTTAACCGACACGAAATAAGAATAATACTGTTACAGAAATTTGGAATCACAATGATTTGAAAAAATTATAGCCCCGGGGGGAATTAAACCCCACGTCTTCAGAATTCATGTCTGACGATAACCTCTCCAAACATTGTGAATTTTCTCATATTTACTGGCGGTCGTTCTATGAATTTCTACTTTCCATGGGTTACAACGTACTGTTGAAAACCCTGGAAAGGTACAATAATAATACTGCGCTAGTTGTACTGTTTCTGGCAAAAAATTTTGTGTTTTTATTTGGTACACTCCATAATTTCGCAAAAATAATACTTTCCTATGGCTATGGTAATAGTAGCATTCACTGTTGAATAATTTGTTTATCTGGCTCCATATTATGGCTAATATAATGCAATATAAACATGCACATATATAATCTAGGCTAGGACGAATAGACTTGATCGTGGAGTGGTTGAGCTTACTAACTCAATATATTATCCATTTTAGTTACTCTCGTATATTAAACTCAGCTCTTTCCTACTAAACTTTCAGATAGATAACAGTAATATTTTGACATCATCAAAACAAAGTCTTGAACATTTCAATAATTGAGCGATTTTCTGTGATATACAGATTCAAACAAAAAGGAACGACGGGCGCAGAAAAACAAAAAAAACAAAGATTTAGATTCATACAAAACTGTATGTATTTTCTACAGCTCTGCTTGTACCACCGGAAGCTTGCTCACGTTGTAGACGTTCCATAGATTCTGTCCTTGTTCGAACTGATCCATTGTGAGTAGTTACTTGCTGCTTGGTGGTTAAATAATAGATATTATAAGTTAAGATACTCACCCACAGTGAAATACTTCAATAAGTAACAAACCTACCATCTGCATGTCAGGTAACATTGGAGGCCGTGAACGATCTTGAGCTCCATGTGGATGAAGTTGTGTTAAACCACGTAAGGATGGTAATGCAACAACAAATTCTGTTAATGTAACATCGGACGTGCCTCCGGATTCTATAGATGATATCAAGCAATGTAATAAAGGTAAGTTTGTAAGTAAGTACAATCATTTGTATTATTGACATGATGGTTCTTTCACAGCTGCATTAAAGGCAGAAATGAAAAAACGGACAAATTAGATAACCATCCAGATTCTTACCTAGAGGAATTGGTTGGATTCGAAAATGTTCTGGAAAAAAATTTATTAAGTTGAAGATTTATCTGTTACTTTGGTATTAATTTGGTATTTCTTACCAAGCATGTCGAACACGGACTGGAACCACAAATGTTGTACTCTACACTGGCCTTCGGGGCTCAAGGTCATTCGCAAGTGCTATTAAACATAATGACAAAAGTTAGATATGTATCTACTACATATATGTATCTACAATTTCGTTTGTCATGATTGAGTTAATACCTTGGCTTTGCCTTGAAAGTTGAAGGTTAACACAAACTCTCCAATTCTGGTTTCACTTTGGCGTACTAAAAATGTACCATGACCGTCAGTTTCTTCTTGTAGCACAAGCCGAGCTGCTTCAGATCTGGATAGAGTTCCATGAAACCAAGGGTATTCTGTTAGGGTAGAGTAGATATCTCGAACTGGGGGTTGTCCATTTTCAAGAATGCCATTATTGGTAGCTACGCCTCCTGTTGCACCACGAGGTTCTGTAGTAGCACCATTCAAGCCTAATAGAACAATACGACCAGTAAGAAGTTTTTTCTAGAATATTTATCTGGTACGCTAAGAATCTCCTGTTAATAAACATACTACTGGTGCTGGAAGATCGAATAGGATTGTCACGAGATTGTTGGAGAAGTCGAGGTGGAAGTATAGGGGCACTACCAGGAGTACTAGATGACGGATTGTTCAGTGAATTAGTGACTCCAGCTTCATCCCCAAGTCCATTCTCCCCTCCATGAGATCCGGAGTGAGAAATACTTCGATTTTGACTGCCAGGTCTCTCGGAATCCAAGTGAGCTTTCATAGAGAACTTGATTGTGGTTAACCATGACTTCATATCCTCCGTGTCATATGCTGAAATATTTAAATAACTTATTATACCTGACCTGGACTTGAAAATTAATAATAAGCATGTGGGAATGAAATACAATGATTTACCCTCAATCACATATTCCATATTACTTCCATCAGCCTTCAAAACAAACGTATTTTCTCTGTCTGGCATTTCCAGCGCTGTTGTTTCACGAGCTTCTGCTATTAGGAAACAAAATACGCCGGATCTTGGCTTGACTGACTGCAAGAAATAAAAAATAAACATTCAATGGTTAAGAACGACGAATAGTGGATGAATGATGCATTAAATGAACAATAATTATCTCGAGTGGCTTGTTTGTTACCTTCGGAGGCGAATAGAACTCAAGCATATACCCTCCTACTGTTTTGACTAAGCAAAGTCGACATTTCTCCCACTTTTGTGTCCCATCAAGATTTTCTCCGCTTAAGTAATGAACCGTACCTTCTTTCATGGATTCTACAACAATTTTGGCTAATTTGGCTTTTGAGTGTTTATCTTGCTTCGATCTCTGATCCCCAGTACTGAGTTGCACTTCATCTGACATTTGTTTGTGAAAAAACCGACCTTTGCGGAAACCTTTGAAAGATAACCTGAGAGGAAAAGAAAAGCCGTTACAATTTACTCCATGCTTTCATTCCAACCAATCATATGATACCTTACCTTCTATAAAACGGTTTTCTTATAGCTTGTGAAGTTGTTGGAGCACAAGGTTCGGTTTCAGATAAAAGATCATCCCCTTCCCTATTTTGAGATTGTTCACTATTGGTAGAGAGCGACTTCTGATGACTATGACTGGTTTCACCGTTTGTGGCAGTATTATTATGATGGCCATTTCGTTGACCGTGATGGCCGTTCAATACAGGCAAAGAATAAGTGTCGTTATCCCTCCCGTGCAAAATTTCAGACCCAAGTTGAAGTGCGAATACTTGAACAAAGCGTCTTATGAGATCATCTGCTTGAATCTGCGACTGTGAAAGCCCGTTCATGGGTGGAGCTCCTGCTGCCTGATCTGTAACACCCCCAGATGAAGCAGGGGACACACTGGAACAGGATACCATGCCAGGATAGGCAGCCCTTAAAACTGTGGCCACCTCTACAGCAGTGGACTTTGCCGTCTCCTCACACCAACTAACCCACTCCAATTCAGCTGATTCCATGGCCATTTTTTGTGTATTGTATAATTAGTTAACGTTTAAAATTTTCACTGGTGAGTGTGGTGACCAAGAAGTTACATCGTCACCAGTATGTGAGGACTATTTGGCAACTGGCTGGCACATACAGTATTAATAAGTTTAGTTTTAACACATTCCTCTTGGTAGTTTGTTATCTCCCAACTGTTGGATTACTTGTACAATTCGATCTGCTGAAAGTAATTTAAATTCATTCAATATGGTTTCAAAACATTTATTGATATCGTCATTACCCGAGTTTCGAAACCTTTTGATTTGATAAAAGACCCTCCGTCAATATGACTATTGAAATGGCATCCAATTTGAAGGAATATTATTATACTATTATCCAGAAAAAATTTCTCATTCTAAAAATAAAATTTTAGACTCAAAAAAATACCCATCTAATCCATCAAGCGTTGAGATTCAATTCACCACTGCTATCGTCATCAATCAAATCCTCTGAATCCAGTTTGCAGTTTTAACAAAAATTTAGACTTGGTAAAGTTCCACAACTCTCATCTGGAAAAACAATACAGTTTTGCAACAGTTTTATTACGTAAACACCATCACATTAATATTCACTCTACTCATATATCAAATACCAACCCACTGATTCCGTATCAATACAAGTTTTAGTTGAATTTCCTTCAATTTTTTTAAATGACTAGAATTTAGAATAAAAAAACCAACCTATTTCTCCTTCTTAGTTATTGTCAACTAATTAATGCCTTGAAATATCTCGCACAGAAACCTTCATTGTTATGATTTACCAACCATTGTGCAGAAAATAAATCAAGTCCAGAAAACTAAACTGAATTGAACAAACAAATGCCAATTATATACAAATCCTTCCCCTAAACTGAATCAAAATTCAACAACTAACTGACCCTCTCCAAAAACTCCTACCACAACTGACTATTAATATCACCTCGAATAATTAATCATTCACAATTATTGAATTGTAAATATTTGCCATTCATGAACTAATCCTAAATGGATAACCAAAATCTTACAAAAACGTCCATTAAATTAGTTAAAAAAACGTTCGTTTTTTGCTCCCTAATTGTTTACATAGTCTACTTTGGCCTGTGACTAGTATAAATTGAACTTTTCAAGTAAACTTACCAATGGTAGAAGGGATGAATTTGATTAAATTTCTTCCTCCTCCTCCTCCTCCTCCCCCCTTTAATTGAGAAGAAGAGGATTTTAAAGTTTCTGATGTAATTTGTAGAGTAGAAATGTGCTCCTACTACCTACCCTACTAACATTATTATATAAAAAGTGGCAGAAGAAAGAGCCAGCAGGGTAATAAATTGAATGGAGGAAAGGACAGGAGGAAAGAAAACGGTGTTCTGCTCTCGCCCCATTTGCAGCATCATCTCAGAGTCCAGCAACATCAAAAGACGAGACTGATTGATTGATTGATTGATTATAGACTGTGACGCATTTACATTTCAAATTTAGACTGTAGAGTTTAATTTGATCTTTATGTGGGGGGGACATGGGAGTATGGTTTTGTATGGTTTTTGCAAAAAATAGCGTTTGTTAGTGGTGTGTTCAAGTGAGACAGACATGGTGAAGAACTGAGACTTGTCTCACATTCCCACTACATAGTCAAGCAATGCAAGCTTCTCTTTACCATGAACAATTTATGACAATTAAGCATGATTTGGATAGAATATTGTATTATGGAATAAGTAAAGCAAGAGAATATTTAAAATTGCGAAATTTTACGAGTATTATTGCGATTTTACTTCATGAGATACAAAATTATTGACAAAGGCCCTGAAAATTGGTCCTTCTTGTAAGGTATATAGTTACAAATCTTATGTAAAAGACTGAAAAAGTTAAAGCTTGACTTATTTCTCATCAGAAGAGAAATGTGTTAAAATTAAAATGACGATACCATTAATTACAATAATACAGTAGTTCATGCAATGAATATCCATTCAACATATCGCATCATATTAATTGCACTAGTCATCATCATCATGGATTAAATTACAAATGCTCTAAAAGTTCTAGGTAGCACAAAGGGTTCGTCATCCTGTTGACCCTCCTCCTCGTTTGGAGGATTATAGACGTTAATCCTATCTGCAACACGGTGGTTTTCAATAGCGTCTTCAATAGCTGCACGGCGTTGTCTTTCCATTTCTTCTTCGGCATGGGTTACCAAATGGGAAAGGAATCTAAGCTTCTTCTTGGTAGTGTCACAACCAGGGCTTTGCGTCATTGCTGAAGTTCAAACATGCATAAATACCTTAATATACTTAATGTCTTGTCTTGTTACGTTACTCAAATTTAGTGCTTACGTCTCGTGAGAAGAGTAGGACTTATGAAACTTGCCCGACCAATTTTTTTGGCCAAATTCATTGTTAATAAGGAGAATAGCCTGTTCTTGCCATAAAGTGTTTGTACTCTGTCAACTAATGAGAAGAAATCTCGGTCGAACGACGCCGAGATAAACTGCAGGATTGAACAAGAACAAGCGTCATTAGTATGCAGCTGTCAAAAGTAATGCAATATAGAATTTTTCTACTTACCCGAATTACTTCAAAATATTGACTAATGCTCATGGTAGTGAAGTCAGTTACAGTGACCATTCGTAAATGAACCAAATGCATTTGCATATTATTCCAGGGATTATCATTTAGGAACTGAGATATGTGAGCGATGTAGAAAGAGACGTCTTCTTGGAGTCTTGTTGTAGAACGTTCCCTGGATATTCCCCTTTTACTAGGACTAGGTCGGTCTCGACTTCGCCCTGGACGTGCCTGGTCTTGGTTTTCAGCTACGAGGTCTAACTGAGGTCGATTTTGATATCCGATTGAAGTTGCTACACTTTCCATACTCCTGAGTAATGAATAACATTCAAAATATGAGATGAGGGTATGGTTCAAGGTCCGTCACAGCAACACTTACTGGCTTCGATCTCGGCTCGCCAACTTTTTTCTCGTTCCCCACTTGTCTGCCGGCGACACATACACGAACTTGACATTTTTAGGGTTGGGCACCATTTCTCTAGGCGCAAGGCATGCATCGTTTATGTTAGGTGTGGACTTTGCCCCTTTCATGATTCCAACAGGCAGAAATTCACGCATTTTCGAGTTGGGCCCACGCTATAAAAAATAAGGATTGGAATCAATTAAAGATATTAATCGATTTAAAATTGTTACTTACACTCATCTACAAGCCGACAAGAAATTGGAATGCAGAGATTGCAATATATTTGGTAGATGATAAAATAATGATGATAAAATGTTGACGATACCAAATGTGTGATAATCCGTGTCTATCTATATGCTTCCCCACCGACTTTCAGTAACACACTGCGATCTTTGGTAAGTAAACGTTTGTTTATTATGCGGAGAAAATTTTTACAATTTGCTTAGAGCATACTCTGAGAAGTACAGAATTACAAAAATGCTTATGTAAAAATACTTCCATCATTTAAAAACAGATAAAGGTAATGCTTATAATATTTCATCTTAAGATTATTCTAATGTAGTATCACATCACAGTTTAGTTTTACAAGGAAAATATTCGAGCAAGTCGTACAAAGACCCACTAGTGAGATTTATCAACTTTGAACATTTACATAAATTGATACATACGTATCCTAACGCACCATTATTGTCACCACCAAATGTAAATGCACCTTGAGTTTCATGTACATGATAACATTAGAATAAATTTACACTACTTTACAACAACAGGTACCAGTAATATTGTCTCCTTTTCATACCCCAGTCTACATAAAGCACTTATTCATTTTAGTCAGATCATTCTAATAAATATTCAATTTCAGTTCACAGTCATGTCCTCGTCCACTGGCGCATCCCTGTATGAAGTAGATTTTCATTATCTTCTTCATCTTCATCGTCATCAGAATCATCAGAATCTAGTTTGAATTTCTTCTCTAGAAAAAGGAATTACATCATAGCGTCCATTTAAATTTCAGTCTACTCACTACAATCTTTCAATCTCCACAACATAAATTCAAATCGTTCAATTTTAATGTGCACTAACCAATAATTCGACCTTTATTGACCGAGAAGAGCTGCTCATCCTCATCATCAAATATGAGCTTATTGTTTACTTGACAAAATCCGAATCCATTCACACGAGTTTGATTGCGACGGTAGCCCACGAAGCACATGGATCCAAGGACAAGAACTCCAATTAGAAAACTCGCTATGAAAACCAAATTCATCAGCTATTCATTTCAAAGAAAATTATAATGAATGTGTACCAAGTAGAGTAACAAATGCAACTCTGGGTAATCCCCAGACGGTATCATCCTTCTCTAATGGAAGAAGAATGTTGGTATAGGTCGATGTGGAAACAGTCAAAACCTTTTGTGCCGAAAAATATCCTGGCGCAGAAACCTACAATATAGCCTCAATTATCAAGTCAACCGTCAACCACTAACCAACCATGCCGACCCATTAATATGTAGTATGCCTTACTTCAACATAATATTCCCCAGGAGGCAATGGCTTTTCAAAATGTCCTAAGGAGTCTGAAAATGCATAAGTGCTGTTCCCACCAAACATCAATTTGGCATTCGCAATTGGTTCATGTAGAGCAGAAGTGACATAACCTAATTAACATATAATGATAATTCCGTACATGTAAATTTACCAATTATGCTGGTGTATTTACCATGAATTCCTTGAGTGATGAAAGATTGGAAAAATGAAAGAAGGCCCAACACATAATCATCCCCACGATCTGTCCCATAACAACATTTGACAGGTACAGGGAGAATTAGGGAATGGGTCCGGTCGTAAAATTGCTGTATCATAAAATCAACATCACTAAAACTGTCAATGCAAATTGTATTTTCATGTAAATAGTATTAAATACCTTATAAAAGGCAGAGATTCCAGCATTTTGCTTGGTATCACAATTTCCAGATGAAATTTCAGTCTCCACAGCCTCCATTGCTTCTTGTAAGCTCTTGTGAATAAAATGGAATATCTGCAAAAACAAGTACCATGAAATGAAATGTGGATTTTGAGGTTGAAACTGTCTTGTTTTACTTCTCTGTCATTCTGATCAAGATTATTTGCATACGACATCAAACCAGTATCTGATTTATCAGCACAAATAATATCGAAAACAATGGGAAATCGGTTGAACATTGCCCAATCCTCAATTCTTGTGAATCCCAATCCACCTTTGGTAACTGGACGAACAAATATAGCCAATTTGTATAAGAGTCAAAAAACTTTAGATAACATTGGTATTCCATTAATTTCATCACGTACCATTTCCGTCCTTTATTAAAAGATTTAATTGAGTTTTTGCTTCGCTTGTTGACTCCTTCAAATCCACAATGAATCTTTGAATCCATTCCAAAAGACTATTTGGCGTGATTGCAAATCCATCGAATACAACCCCGAGTTTACGCCACAGGTCGTGTCCAATTCTGAGAACTAAAGCCTCTCCACTCTCCCCAAAACTATGAAACAAAACAAAACGATTTATTAAAATTATTCATTACAAATGTGAACATGATACAAAGATTTGTGTCTAAACCATCAATATAATGATAGTAGCAATTTGAGTCATTGTGAACAAAAATGAACACGGAACACTAATAAAATTGAACTTCCCAATGCACAAATCTATCATCAATGATAGTTCTGACAGAATGAAACGCGTTAGTCTAGCGTTTAATAATATCAAAATAAGCGAATAATACTTCCAGAATTGGCGGAACAGTCAGTAAGCTCATTTGTTAGTGGAACACAATACGATTTAATTTGAGGTACATCAATTTATCCTATGTACCTGGAGACGTCGAAATAGCGTGGATGAGTCTGTCTCATGTGCTGAAATTCTTTTCTTTGATAATAAAAGTAGTCCTGGTCATAAATTTGGGTAGTTAATGTTGACGATGAATCCAAACTCTCTTTTCTGTTGTCATTTATCTGGTACGAGCTTTTGGAAAGCACTATTTTGACAGTCTTCAATTTTCCCTTGGGTACGTAAACCGTCTGCTTTTCCGAATCGTAACCTTTCAATGACACATTTATAGTGTGGTACCCTTCCGATAACATTTGTACGAAACGTCCAGAGTTCTTGCTGATTATTCCTTGCTCATAGTGACCATGAGCTGCAACAATGCTTAATTGAGCATTCCTCAAAGGTTGGCCAGAACTATTCACTACGCTTCCCACAATCCCTAAACAGCATCATAATAGAAAATCGTAATCATAATAGGAAAGAACTTTAAAATAGTTCAAAGCTATAATTTACCCTGTGAAGAAAGGTCCAACAGTTCAATCAAATGGTCTAGGTGTTTGATATATGCTTCTGTAACGTCATTTACAGTTGAAATATCACAACAAAATAAGGATAGAGGGATCTACATGAATTACATTACAATTTCAGACAATATTTAACCAGATATTATAATAAATTGCTTTAAGAATGCGCACGATGTTTAGCTTAAGTAACTCCCTCTTCACAAGATCCGTTGTGTTTGAAATCGTTGTAGCCATACATGGATCTTGAATTACAGATTTTTTGAACAGCTCATCAATGGACATATAAATACACTTTTCAACTTCAGGCAACCTGTTCAGTAAACAGAACACAGTTTTATACCAAGTCTATCTGCTCTAATGACAAATAAATAATGAAGCAGCCTTACGCTATGCCTTTACCACCCGAAGTGAAACTGAGGACGACGTCATTCTTCATAGATTTGACAAATTCGGCCAAGTTGAGCAAAGTTTTGCTCACATAATCAACCACGCCAATGTCATCCACGAGACAATTGTCTATTTTATTTTAGAACAATAATTGGTATCAAACAAATGTAGACATCAAATTGTAAAATTTTAGTTTTTACTCGTAGAAGTCAGCCCTGAAGAGTCAGGTGGGAACAAGAAATGAATAACGCTCTTTTTCAAAATATTGACAATGCGGTCGTCTAGTTGACGATAGCCTATTGTTAAATGACGTGCAATTCGGGCAAGAAGTTCATTTCCGCCAGACCCAATTATCCCTCCGATAAGGGAAATATGGATTTTGAGATCATCCGGTGCTCCAATCTAAAAATTATTGAAGACGGTATATATCATACACAATATCCACCCACCTCGTAGTTATTTCTGTATTTTTTTACTTGATCTGTCATTGTAAGCACATGGATATCGCCAATTTCTTGATGGTCCAAAATGTCAAAGTTGTCCACAGTGTAGCCCTGAAGATTGCTGGAGCTCAAGTCAGTAAAAAGATCTGTCGCAATGTTTTCTTTAATTCCAAAATCTGCTTTGCTTGACCAATCTGGTGTTCGTAAGGCTTTTAACGTAAAGTTAACGTTAGTTCCAATTCCCCGTTTGACAATTACAACTTGAGTAACACTGTCATATCTAAAATGACAGGCAGTACAAAGTTATACAACAAACCATCATTATGGAATGGAATATCTTTAAATACTGGATAATGTACACACCCATTGGATTCTACTGTTATATTATATTCTCCAGGCGCAAGAAGTCTCCAATAATCCCCTCCGTCCGCAGATGTGGTTAAATGCTTCAGGTTTGCTACAGCAATTGAAGCCCCACCCAACATGTTATTGTTTTCGTCCATCACAAATCCATTAACCCCCGTGTGAACCTGCATAAAAATAAAAATAGCTGCATATTAAACTAACATCCTACGGCATTACATAGGCTGAATTAAACTAACCTGTTCTAT
The DNA here is from genome assembly GCA_034695825.1 of Folsomia inoculata. Taxonomy (NCBI): domain Eukaryota; kingdom Metazoa; phylum Arthropoda; class Collembola; order Entomobryomorpha; family Isotomidae; genus Folsomia; species Folsomia inoculata. Next base: position 8,153 of record JAQIWQ010000069.1, on the reverse strand, counting down.
AAACTTAATCAAAGAGGCTTTATTGTCCTCCCAATACCCTGGAAGTTTATTCCCCATAGGAAACTTAACACATCCTAATTCTAATGTTATCTCGAAGCAATTGGAATGAAAATAATTCCAGTCTTGCATTCCACCGTGAACAGTGTACCATGATGCACCGTTGATAACTCCATCCTTAAATCTGTCCGGATAAAGTTTTGGGCAAGGAACGCCTTTCCACATTGATTTGTGGGACTACAAAATTTAAATAATAATAAACAAAAATGTTTATAAAAATATTTTCAATAGAAGTCTACCTTAGAATAAGACAGTGCCAACTCCAAGAACACGTCGTGGTCAGGAGATAGACTTTCCTTACTTTCCATTTCTAGGTTATCATCGAACGGATAGTTTGCAACAAGAGATCCTCCATGCAGATTTGCAGAGAGAACAAAAGGATATTCCTTAATCCACTTCATCACAGCTTTTGTTTCCGGTTCAAGAACCAAGTTTTCACGATCTTTCTTTCTTGGGTCCGTATTTGGCAGATCCGATAGATATTCATCGTACTGATCAGGAAAGTTTCTATTCAAGTCAACCTGATTCGCATTTCCTCGTCCAACTTCGCCTTTTATATCACCTGTAATAAGACGAGTTGTCCGTTATTTCCGTAAATCTAATAATATTGTCTGAACTTCATACATACCTTCTGTAGATACTTCATAACCGTCAGGGTTCATCGATGGCATTATGTGAATCCGAGTAGTGTTCACCAGTCTTGTGATATTGGTATCTTTGCCATATGCCTCCAGAAGATACTGAATAAGCGTTATCAGCATTACCCGACCCACGACTTCGTTGCCGTGCATATTCCCCACATACTTAAATTCCGGCTCACCTAATTATGAATAAATTATATTATAAATTCAAAACTAGTACGTTTGAACCCTATCGTTTTGTTATAAACTAACCTAGTTCATGGTGACCTGGGTTATCACTTATCTCTATAACGTACAGTTCCCTTCGATGAACGCTCTGGCCAATCGAGTACAGTCGCGATATGTGAGGATATTGCTGGTTCATCCTTTTCATGAATGCTTCTAATTCAGCATGACTGTGGTGCTTAATCTCCGGGTTGAAGTCGTGGTAGATTTCAGATGCTTTATGAAAAGGAAAAAGAAATTTATTTTATGTTCATTAATAACTTGATAATTTTTCATTAAATTTATTAATACTAATAGCTGTTACGTTTTACATCACAACCGATACAATTACTAAATGTATTAATACTTTAGATACGGGTACATCTCAATAATTTGATAATATCACAGAGAAATCCAACACGCTTGAACAATTTAAATTTATTTAAGGTGGTATTCATAATACTTAGAGAATACTAGATGCTTTATAAGATCAGGGGTTTGTAACAAAATCTGCCAAACCCTTAAATTAACTCCATTATCATGGGACATAAACAAATGCTGGCAAGTATATAATAGGAAAACTGCGTTTTAATTTCTTTGAGTTAGTTGACTTCAAAATTTAAAATTAAAACCAAGGCAAAATTATTTCGTTCACTCCGCAAAAACGTAGAGAATGGAAGTACAGAAGACCTGAATACTGAATGATTGCATTGTGGAATTATTTTACTGTTCTAGTGCTAACAAGTGGTATGTTGTACACAGCAAGAAGTAAAATGAAACTGCCAAAAAATTACCGGTCGGAGCAGTATTTCCAGAAACTGGAGTCGTTCCAGAAATTGATTTGGATGGTTTGAGAACAAAATCTAAAATGGGGGCTTCTGCAGCACCTGGAGCGACGCTAACTTTTACAAAATCGCTGGGGAGGAAGCTGAAAAAAAGATTGGTATCAGTTTGAGTAAAAGCAATAGAACAATTGAATGCGGTGTTACTTCAGAGCCCGAACTCCTACACGGTACTGTCCAGGCGTCAACAGTCTCCAGTATTCCCCTTGCTTGGTTGTTCGTAAACTGTGATCAATTCCTTCAACGAGAATTTCCGCATCTTCTACTGGGTTATTATTTGAGTCTTTCACAAGACCTTTGATTCCTGTATGAGTTGCTTCAATCAGCTTGTACAGAGATTGGTTATTAAACCCCCACTCCTCCAGTAATTTATTAGCATGTGGATATTTGCAGCAGGAAAGTTCAATGGTAATTTCAAAACAGTTGGAGTGCACATAATTGAAGTCTTGCATACCACCTAATAGAAAAACGTAACTTATAGACTATCCAAATAAAAAAACAGGTCAACGGTCCCATACCTCGAACATTATACCAATTTGCACCATTCGTAATTCCGTCTTCAAAGTGGTCAATACATGTTGTATGATGTTTCATGGTTTTATGGTTGTCTGCATAAAGATGTGCTAAATTGACAAATACGCTGTTATCTGGGGATAAACTCAAAACCCCAGCTCCATTGTAGTGACGATTCTTCCTATTCATAAAAAATCACACATGAATTAGTTAAGCTTTGAGAATTATAGCCAACGATGTACTTTTTTAAACTTACTCTACAGTCATTGGAACAGAATCATAAGGATAACTTGCTACGACTGAGCCACCATGAAGGTTTAGAGAAAGGACGAATGGGTTGTTGACAATCCATGTCATGATGTTCAAGGTTTCCGATTGTCTATTACTAATAATTCCTAGGTCATCATCTTTATCCACTACAAACTGATCTGGAAAATTTCGATTAAGATCCTTTCTATTAGCATTCTGTCTCCCGACGGTATCAGGATTTGCTGAACAATCTCCTTCCTTTGCTGCTTCGAAGCCATCCGGGTTGCTATTATTATAAAATGTACAACTGAATAACTTGTTCATTTGCACTTTTTTAACAGCAATTACTGTTAAACGTCATTCAGAATAAAGAAGTAAAAAAATGAATAAAAAATGATCTAATTAAACTTACACGGAGGGCATCAAGTGAATATCCGTTGAATTGAGAAGCTGAACAACTCTGCCAAAACAAATTAAGTAATTGAAGTCAAATTATAATTAACTCTAATGTCTGCACGTATTATGACACCCCGTCTCACCTGGAATCTCCTTTCTCGAATTTTTGTAACATGTCCACTGCTAGCATGAGTGTTAACGCTCTTCCAACAGTCTCATCTCCATGCATGTTTGCAACAATTTTCATGGGTGGTCTCAATAAAGGCCTATCCACCGTGATATTAGTCCCCATATGAATTACCCACATCTCCCTCCCTTGAACTGACTTCCCTACAGTATAAATGCGAACAATATTGGGAAAAGTTGTCTCCATCTCCTTGATCAAGGTGGTAGTCTCATCGTATTTGGGGTACGTGGTAGACACAGTTGTCCACCACTTGGCTAACTGGGCATCATGGTTTTCCGCCCATGATTTTTCATTCACGGCGAAAACGATTACCGCAAAAGTATAGAGAAAGATAGACTTCATTATCAACTGATTTGTAATACGTTTCTTAAGTCAGTTGAGTTCCATCTTCTTGCTAGCTGGTTTGATTTTGGTTTAAAAACAGTCCCCTTGTCATTCAATCTGTCTCTTCATTCAACTTGTCTGAAATTAAATAGGAATACTATTGAAGATTCTATTCAAAGCAAGGGGAAAGTACTATTATTCTTTATCAATCACAGCAGTAGCCTACTTACAACTCAACTCTTGAGTTTCTATTCATGATAATACAACTCACAGTAAATTCAATATTGATCTGCAGTGTTTTGTTTATCCAAAAAGACAAAAATGTAAAAAGTCGTGTCCGACAAAACAACCCTTCCTAACGCAGAATAACGAATGAATGAGATGCTTTACGTATGGCAAACCAAACCAAAATCACCACATTCAATCAGGCAACCGATGCACATTATTCTACAGACGATATTCAAAGCCAAGTTCAGTACAAAAGCAATTAGATTAGGTTAGCAACAACTGGGGTCTGGGATAACGAAAATTATATCCTGTTCTGCAGATGATACCAAACTAAGTATACTTGAACTATTGAAATGCAAAGTAGTAACATTCGACATCCATTTACAATTTAGACATGCAATTGGAATAAGGTACATGTGCTGATGAATAGGATTAGAAAATCTGTTCTTGGAACTGGAACCCGACCATTTGGAATACTTTGGATGTAGTGAATGCAATGCATTCTGGAAATCTTCTTTTCTTGTCTATATTGTGTGGAAAACAAGGCACATTTTTACTGATTACCAACCGTTTATTTCTTCACCAAATCATATTGATTTGTGATCGTCCATGCAAATTCTATGAATTATAAATTTAGCTTGTCCATAGTCCATGACCAAATATAGAGCACAGAAAATAAGTAATCCATCCAATCCTCCTACTCTGCATTGCATTCCCATTACTAGATTCATATACTAACGGCTTCTAATAATGGTAGAAAAAAAGAACCCAAATTGGATAATCCAATCCATGTCTGTTGCAGAGGATTGTAGACCTATCATCATGATCATGATGCCTATCTTCCATCCAGTGACTCAAAATCCATCAATTATTCCCACTCCACAATGTAATCAGTAATTTAAGACAATGAATGATACATAATGCCAAATCTATTCTAAACTATCCAATACAATACTAAATTCTTTATAAGTTTTAGGACACAAGTCAATGATCGCCAATCCTAAACATGAACATAACAAGTATTCAATGGTTATTGGTTTGCTTGCCGTCATAACTAAAATAACTATCGATTGTTACCGATGACAGTTCAATCACTTGTCGTTATTTCAACACATAAAACTAGGAACATTCAAATTGAACTATTCCATAAATCTACGAATTTGCTACTCTACTTACTATCGTTAAAACGTATCAAATCAATGCTCCGATCCGACATCAAAACTGGCTTCAAATTTCAACCATCAGCAGCGTTACGTGGAGTAGAACAAACAGCTACTACCCACATTAATCCTACATTAAGGTTTATCCATCCTAAATAATTTTACTTTGCTGCTTAATGTGCTGAGCTAGAGAGAGCAATTCCAAAAACATATTAAGTAAATTGGATAACAATGCCAGTAAGGATGGATGGATGGATGTAATGGCTTTGTATTAATAGGTACACGTCGTCTACAAATGTAGGTGACCGAACATGACGTAATGCAAATCTTTTGCCCACCTCAACTTGGTTTACTGTATATCGAATCTGGTAATTACATGACTAGGTAAAAATTATTGGAACTCCCAGCGAGAAATGACGTTCAAACTTTGTCATTATCTATACAAATGTGTAAAAAAACATAAACTGTATGATTATAATTATTATGTAAATGAAGGTACCGAAAATCTAAAAAAGGATAAGATAGGAAAAACAAGGCAAGGTTAAAATATTGGCTTCTCTTTTATGGCTAGTTCAATTAACTGTATTCATTTCATTTCACTAATTGTCCCATTTAGTAATGGACCATTACTTTACTAGTCAACTTTTGAACTTTCATACATTGTACATACTTTACAATGAAACAGTATATGAATGTCTGTCTGTGAAGCTATAAAAAGACTCGATACGATGTATAATAATAGTATCATACGTATTTTATTAATTAGGGTAAGCTTTTTAAATTCTTTAGCGTACTGTGTCATGGTTTGCAAACCAGTAAATTTAACTGAACCGTTTACACTTGAATAAAGGTTGAAATGAAATGAATCGGATATAATATTGTTAATGTACTGGCAAGGAATCGGATATTAATGCATTCATTTTCTCCTTTATAAACCAATAAGATTATTACGATATATGATATCCCATGTTATCAAAACATGGATTGTTTGTTGTGGTTTATGATGATCAAGTATATAATAAGTACTTTATCAACTACTATCAACTAATAAACTATTTGATAAAGGTTCAAAAGTTACTTACCGGATATATTTCAAGCGATCCAGCCAATTTTCAGTAGTTTTCAACTTTTTCCTTCCTTCCTAGCAATTTCAGGTTTACTATTTTGACATTTAAGATATTAAGCCTTTATTATTTTTAGCTTAAAAATAACTAGTCAACTACTCCACAGATTATTACTCAATTTATATCAAAACTTTCCACAGAATTCACAGTTCATTTCTAGTTTTTTTCAACAAGATTGTACAAAATTGGATTATTTGACACACATATGTGTGATGGACATTATAGTTCATGTTAAACTTGGCAGTTTCACCAAAGTAAAAAAGGAATCTTAATCAATAACTTGATGATAAGTGATCCACTATTGATGCAACTCGATCCGTGAAGGGGAATTTGAGCGATTGATTTACTAAACTAATGATTAGACTATTAAAACATAATACTGGCTTTAATATTTGTATAATATTTAAAGTGATGATGATGTTGTAGTGCAAATAACATCAATCACATTTACTCCACTTTCCACCCTACTACAACTACTCACTCACTCACCTCACCTATATAACTCACGCCAACGCAACAAACTGCTGATTACATAGTCCTCACTTTTTCTACGAGTTCTTTCTTTATACAAAAGTTTCATTTTATTCAAATAATCTGCCTTGTACGCAGTATACCTGAGAGAGTGGAGTGAATACTATCAAAAGAAGGAAATGTATATCAAAAGCTACACAAAAACATAATTTAACCGACAAACTCACACCGGAATATGAAAATGGGTTGCTGTTTTAGCTGTAAAGATGACGATGAGGCCCAGGTAAACTTGTCCAGTTCAATTATACTCAATTATACTTAATTGACACTTCCAAATCACCTATTATTTTCTATTGATTTATTTGATTTCAGGGTAATAATTCAATAGAGCGACAGCAGCTATTACGAGATCCAGTTATTAATGCTACTCAGGTCTTGGATGTTCCTACAAGGTAGGAAACTTTGGAAATGTTAAAAATGTAGATATTGAACTGTTAATTTGTGTCATCTTTCCATTGTCAGTGACGCAAAAAATGTAAGCGTTATCGAAGGACAACCTTCCAGAGGACAAGAGGATGAGTTGGCAAGAATATTACAGGAAACAGCATCAGCCATGATAGATGTTTCTGGTTCAGGGTCTCATTCATTAGACCAAAGAGAATTTCAAGAAAGAAGCAGACATTATCTTAGCATGATTCAAGCATTGTCTCCATCACTCTTGAAATCACCTAGTCTTCTTCTTGGAGATTATCCTAATCCTGAAAAACAATTGGCATCCGGCCTCATCTCACAAGAAGACTTGGATCTTGTATGTATATATACTTTTGACTTATGCTAAATTATACAAATGCTTATCATTCATTGGGGAAAATGTATATTCTAGATGGAATGGGCCATGGGCGAAGTTGAAGAAGCATTACATTCCATCCGAGTGGAACACGATGAAGATTTAGTCGTACCGTTTGGAGTTGGTCAACAAATTATGTCTTCCCCTACACCATCCTCCTAATAAACCCTGTATCCTCCTTATCATGACCTGACCTGCAGCATCACATTTACATCGACATCACAACAACCCTGCAGCATCACTTTACAACTAACAATATAATATAACAAGTCGTATTTATCTTGTATAAACTTAATGTTTAATTATTTTTAAAAAATTATCTATTTGTGGAATTTTACTGGGAATGAAATGAACATAAATTTTCATAGTCATTTCAACATTAACGTTTGCAAAAAATTGCTATCAAGGAAACATGAATCTGACTGAATGGCCCAAGTTTTAGCACCTTTCCCCATATTTTCCTCTGCAAAACTTCAAATTCGGCCCAGATTCACTCACAATCACGCTCATTTCTAAAATTTCAGTTAATAAATTTTTCGTTCTTTAATTTGACAAAATTGGTAAGTGTACATCTCTTACCTTAGTTGTAATTTTACACTCTTACATTAAGGACTCCCCTTTCACTTTTGGACATCAAAATAATACATTAAAATCAGGGAAATTACGTGCCCCTGGTTATTTATCCTTTCCATCTTCAATTCAATAATCTTTTGTAGTTAGGACCTAGAGTCTAGGCCGGCTTGTCGTCAATAAAGCGAATGTATAATTGATTTCTTAAAAAACTATTGTATAGGCTTGTTTGGAGGATTGAGAGCTTCAAATTAAATATAAGAGGCTGGACGATTGGATTGAATTGGAGGATTAGACCTGACTTGGACTGAAGTTTGGATAAGCTGTAGTTTATGGGTAC
>JAQIWQ010000068.1:0-29375 GCA_034695825.1 Folsomia inoculata | reverse complement strand
ACATTTTTAGCTGCTTGAACTCCACCCAAACTCATTGTTCCAGTGCTGTGAAGATGAAATGGTTCAGATATTTCCCCTTTTTTCAATCGTGGATTATTTTGGTTTCATTGGTTTGGTATGTAAATACCACCCAGATCACATGCATGTTCTTCTTTTAGTCATTGTCGTGACTGCTAATGTCATAAATTTCCGACGGATCATTGTTCAGTTATGCACACACAGAGACCATATCAAGGCCTGCACTACTGTATAAAAAAAGTATTGCATCATCTAAAAAAAGCAAGAAAATGATGATGACTACATTACCAACACGCGTTACGCACACGTTGTAATGGTATGCATTTCTCTTCTTTACTTCAAAACTCACCTTTGCTTTGGACACACGAATGAAGTGAATCAGTCATCAAAATCATCCTTGTAGTTGGTAGTGTTGGTCCTGCCTGAAGAAGAAGAACTACATTGACATTTAACATTGACACTGATTTTTTTACCTCTAATCTTAGCTACTATACTGCAGGTGAGTTTATCCTTTGTTTTTTCATAGTTTTTAAAATAGTACTGATTGATGATGAATGACTAACTGACAATACATGTACTAATCTAATCGTGGTTGATTATCAATTCTTTTTTAAATGTTAGTAATCCGACTCCATCCTATTAATTAAACTGAAACAAGAGATGACTCTACACTTACTTATATGACTACATGTCACATTTATTTGATTATTCTCTCTCGTCATTAAATATCCTCCCACTGAGCATTATTTTAAATTTAATATCAATTTTATACTAATAATTCACATTTTTACAATGTTGCTAGATAGTGCTTACACTGCATGTGACCCTGCCCTGACCCAAGTTGCATGGATAAAAATCTGTCATTTAATGATTCAATCAATACATTATCATTCTATACTTGATATGTTTATGTAAAATTATTACAATTTTTAATATCATCAACTTTCATTGCTTTGATTTTCATATAAAATTAGATTAGATTAAAATGCGCACCTAATATAAAAATTCCCTGATGATGATGATAACAGATTAGTTATCGAATGCTTGGACAATAAATATTCTTTTCCTCATTCATTCATTCATTCATCCATGATTTTAGAATTTAGACTAATAAATCTATTTGTCTCACCATCAATCAATCACCCTCATCATTGGTTATGATGTACATTTATTATTGTAATCCACCAGTTTCATTGCTATATGGTGTGTAATGCATGGGAAGACTGATAGCATCCTCTTCCATGGTGTAATGTATGGTGGTTGAGTTGAATGGATTGACTCGAGTCCAGTCTAGTCCAGCCAGCAAGTAGCGGTGCAGGCAGGGCAGTAGTAGCACATGCAGTTTGCCAAAAGTTTTTGAGGGAAAAACTCGAACCCAACTCGCTCCACTATTCATTTTTACTTTCTTCCAAAGCTAGAGGAACCTGCTCTTGCTTGTTGAGCTGAGCTCAAAATATATATTTTTCAAGTTTTCAATAAATTAACTTTAAAAAAAGTAAAATAGTCAAGAACTTTATCGCTACCCCAATCCAAGTACGTATTAGGTAAGTAGTTAATTAATAAGAGGAGTTTTTAGTAGATTGTGGTTGAGTTGCAGTTTTGTGTCGAGGTCTGAAACCTGAGAGTTGTCGGTTGGTTGAATGAATGGATGGTCTGCTATTCAAACTAATAAAACTAAAATAAGGTCGCTCTCAGCACTAAATTGCAAATCAGCCCAGGTACATATTACTAATTACTAGTAGTGAGAGTGAGAGGTACAACAAGTAACTTTATAAGGGGCAGTAAGTAGGGTTTTAAAAGTTCAATTTTAATGTTCAATTCCTTCAGTATTTTGAAATTTAGTGTCACCTTATAATGACATCCAGGTTGTATAAGTTTGAACTTTGGCCCCATGATTAATTATACTACCACACTATAACCTTTGACAGCCCGTGCGACAAAAGTTACCGAGGATGTTTGCGCAAAAATCGGCCTCACAAGTAAAGAAACCCATAATGAAAACCTAGGCCGCATATATTAAAAACCATGGTAATTTTGTTAGACGGGCTGTCCAACGTTATAGCGTGGTAGTTAATGGTTGCACATTAATGAAGGGACAATTAGAGGGACTGAATAATTAGAGGGACTGAATAATTACTAAGCTCTGTGGTTTTGGGCTTTAGGATGCAGCTGTCAGAAAAAGCCATTGTTCATTGAGTTGAGACCAAGTAGAGGTGATTTGTGGGATGACGCCTCACGCCACGACGGAAAACCCGGGTGAGGAAGCCGCAACTGTTACAACTTCTTGGGATGAAGGTATTATAATGATTTGACTTGAATTTCCAAGTCCCACTTAAATTATCTATGTCAACCCGAGTAAAACATGTAGCATAAATTATATTTTTGTTCTAGGCGAAAGCAGCGATGACTTTTTCTTTCATGTTTTTCTGCCTTCTACATATACGCCCAGTAGTAAAACTCCTAACGCTATAAACCACTTGTTTCTGCCTATGATAACTGCGATTTTGTCAAAAACTTTGCCAAGTGACTCAGAGTCACTTCAGTCATTTCAGTTGTGGGAAACACATCAGCCCAATCTAGATCCTGGGCCGACGGCAGCTGCCATAGACACATTGGGTGTTGGACAGACGTTGCCGATTTGTGGTAAGTTGAGGACAATTCGGAATCGTAAATTTCTAATCATTTAAAATAAACGTTCTTTACAGTTCAAGAGCAAAATGTAGCTGTTCTAATTACTCAGCAAGAACATGATCTACTCACGATATCTACGTTTCGCCTTTCTTTGCCTTCAGAGACGATCACGTCGAATTTGTCTACTTTTGCTATGGCTTATCCCACTAATACCATCACGACTCCAAAGACTAAATTGCTTACATCAAAGTCATTTATTCGACAGTTGTCGGACTTGAATGAAGGTTTGACTTGTTATTACTTTTAATATAACAACTTTCATGTTAGGTTTGGTTCATCCTGTCCCATGAACAATTTTTCAAATTATGATTTTATAAATTTCAGTTGACATGATAGAAAGTGTCGCCACAATTCAAAAGGCTAATGAGAAAGTCATTGAGAAGAGGGACGTTTCAGAGCCAGTCTACATTTCTAAATGGCTACTACCAGTTATATCAAACAAGGACACCCGACGGAGTACGAAATCAGAGTTTCCTCGTCTCTACAAAAAGATGAGAGATTCCGTCCGTTTTATGGAAGGCGTTGTTCAACGTCGAAGTGGAATGTGGGTCTGCATCAAAGCGACTTTGCATTTGCTGTTAGTCAAGGAATTTGGAAATGAAACAGGTCATTTCGTGTACAAAACAATTCTGGTTCGCTTTATGGTGGAGCTCATCAAAATTCGTCATCCAGAATTCGCATGTAATACAACTCTCCTGGAGTACTTGTCTAAGATAGCTCGTCGAGTTTTCAAGCTGGATAAGTTGTGTGGCTCAATAAGTCTAGAAATATTTCCTCAGTGGTAAGGGAGTTTATTTTACTAATGGAACAAATTATACGTTACTGCATTTGTTGCAACAATTTAATTAACTTTTGTGCTTAACATTTCTAGGGTTCAAGACCTTTATACTGATACACTTCAACTAACTGCTACAGTAAGCCACGACCGCCATGACGCTATGAAGAAGTCATTAACTGATTTCACCGACAATCAAAAGAAGACTGCAAAGTTCGATTTGTCCGATTTGAACCTATGGCTGAAGCAGACTCTCCGACTTAATAATTTTCATGATCTTTATAAAGATAGTACAACAAGGGGACGGTTCTTCAAACTCTGCAAGTTGCAAGCTCCCATTCAAATACCTGGAAGTAGGCATAGGGACACAAAAGAGATATTTGATTCGAATCTACTGGATACCATGCTTGTCAATAAGACGTTGACCATGTACGATTTTGAAAGAAACGTAGCGCAATGGCACACAATGTTGGGATCGTCTGATGGGTTTTTCTTGTGGGACAGTTTTCTTAAATATTACAAAATCGGAAAAGAGTTTTATAAAAGCGATTCTATCGGCTATTCAAGGTTTATTCTCACTCTGTTGAAGATTATTCGACTTTGGGAAGAAATCACGTGTGATAAATTTCCACTACTGCTTGAGCACCGCTCAGGAATTGATTTAAAAGTGTTGCAAGAACTTTTGATTACGAATAGGAGAGATTTGGTTTCATTATCAAAAATGGAGAACTATTTCCTTCGTCGAGATAAGAAAGCGACATTTCCCAGTTTGATCGAACAGATTACTCCGACACTGAAATCTTTTTGTCATCGATTTGTGGAATCCAAGGATGGATTGAACTTTCGTCATGTTCGAGATTGGATACTTAATTGGGGAAAAAGTCAAGAAGATAAAAAGCGGAAAGAAGTACATAGAGCTAGAGAAGTTTGTGAAGGAATTGAAGGTATAATTTGTACATGACATGAAAAAGTGACATGTGTTATCTAATTAAATCTTTTAAAACTTTAGCACAAGCTAGACAACTAGAATGCGAGTACGTCATTGATAATTGGAAGAGGAAGCACCAACCAAAATGCAGCAAATGTCGGCTTAGTCGACAAGCGAGAAAAATGTCGGTAGTTATCTATGAAAGCCCATTACCTGTTGGATCTGACATACAGAACAGCGTAGTGTTCGAACTGCTGATACCAGAGCAAATCGCTATTCTACGTGACTTATTGCATATTTTTAAGCAAGAAGTAACCGGAAATACTTCATCTACCGAACTTTATGGGCCATGGCATGAATATTCGCAAATAAACAAATGCTCCAGACGTACAAAACCCTATCATGTCGGCCTATGGAGTGAAAAGAAAACCTTCAAAGATACTCATTATCGTGACCTACATCCTACGAATCCTGATGATGATTTTTTTAAGGTATGATTTACAAAAATTATTTCCTATTTTTAGAACGTGCATCGTCAAAATTGAAATAAATCCTTTTTCCACAGGTATGTGGCTACAATACAGTGTACGCCGACTATAATGGTCACCTGGTAACAATGGTGGGGTCAGGCATCAAGAATCGCACAACACTAAGAGTTGAGAAAAAGTCCAAATATTCCAACATGCAAAATGGAATTGATGGACACGTTACTCAGAATGAAGCAATTTCAAGCCAAAATGAATGCCATCCAGATTTGAGTCTGAGCGAATTTGTAGAATTCCAATCTTTGCGGTCAATCCAAAATTTGCAGTTTAGAAACATGTTTCGAGCCATCAATTCTAACAATCTCAGCTTAAAGGAGGAGTCTGTATTTAATTTAGCGTGCCAGGTTATGTGGAGCGTTGGTGAACGGACGGATAATGAATACTTAAGAAGTAATCAGTTGGATTTTAACTGTAAAGAATTCTGTGAGGAGTTTTTAATCGAATTGAATAGCATTCGAATAAAACATGCAGACAACTGGAAAGACCACTATGTCATGCTAACGGTTTGTGGATGTTGCATTATGTTAATTTCAATGGAAAGTTTCGAATATATTCATGTCTTTTTGCAGGTCACGTATCTGACTGAAACAATTTGTCAAATCAATCCAGCTGTTGAAAGGAAGGCATTAAATCTTTTGGAAAATTGTAGAAACGACGCTGTTCGATGGTAATAAAATAATCTATTTAAAAGCCTATTGTATTTATTACATAGGTACCTTGACTACTTGGATGTAAGATGTAACAACTTCAATCTGATTTAGGTCTACAGAGATCCAACGTATTTTGTCATCCTTGACCGCTGCTCCTCGAAAAGAAATTGATACTCTTCGGGTCAAGTTGATCGAAGTTAATTGTTGCATTACCCTTACATTTCGTGTTGACGACATCTTACTTCTTGAAATCCTTGCTACCGGGGCTTTCATCCATTGGTTGCTTGCTGGTTAGATTGAAACGTGTTTATCCTGAATCCTTTGGTTTATATACATTAGTTTTTTTTAATCATTTTAGTGGCCCGTATCCACGATAATATAGTTCTCCTCGGGGATTACAAGTTAAAACTCAGCCTTCAGAACTTATTGAATCGGATTGACGAACTGGGCGTAGAGTTAGAACCTTTCCTACAAGAAGCCGTGAGCTCAAGCGACTTGCTCACAAAATTTGTAGAGCTGCATCACTCGGGTTCGTCAGTTTGGAAAATGCGAGATAAACAAAATATGGAATGGAAACCTTTCGAAGGTGGTCAAGTTTATTACTGTGACATTAATCCCGTTGACTTTGGCGAAGTCTCTCGAGTTGAAATGGATTTAATTAAGGGAAGGTTTCTCGTTGATGGATGTCCGGTTGGTTATTTGCCGGTCGCGATTGAGAAGCATCGAGTAAGTATAGTAAAATTGTATTTAATTAGTTTTACACTTTAAATTTTTTAGGACTTTCAACGAGCGTTTGGAAACAAGACGTTCGAAGTCGAAGCTTATGCATTTCAACCTGGAAGAATGGTATGAGTAGTATTTTATTGCTTTCTGAAGCATGGATTACGAAAAGTGTATATTTTAGATTACCAAGGACAAATTTGAGTCCTCAAACTATTCGTTTTATCTCATGGAAAATAAGTTAACTATCATTGAACACCGAGAGAACGACGTTCAGTTGGAGTTGATAGAAGATTCAAAATTTTACAGGTAATTTTTAAGTAACTGAAGACTTTCAATCTCCATATATTTTTTCTTCAAAAACAAAATATCCACAGGAACATTCCGGATTTGTTAGTTGAAAATTATACTCATTGGTTCAACTATAAAGCTGGACAATTTGAATTCTTCAAGAAAGATTTCAAGCTCGTCACTCAACGACCAGATTACATATTGGAGCTGCAAGAATTTTATTTACATTCCGCTAAAGACGTCAACAAAGTTGTTGTTGACGTCAGTTGTAGACACTATTCTTCCATACTTGCGGTGATTTACACAATGCGTATTATATATTGTCGTGTACAATGCATGGTTAATTTTCATCAAATTTTTCAAATTTTTTACATTTATGCAGGTTGTTGAACGTTTAGAAACGAGTCGCTATATTATTGTGTGGTGTGAAATGCGTGAAGGGGGTTACATTTACACCGTGGAAATGCCTCGAATGGGTCTGCAGTTTAGTGTTAGGAATGTCGAGCATACAGTCGGCGAGTCAAAATATAACAAGTACCACTCTCAGAAAAACCTTCGTGGGCCCAGAAGAGTGGCCTTTAAGAAAGGTGAATAAACTTACAATTACAATTGAAATTACACCCTCAGAAACGACGTGTTTTAGGAGACCTGGTGTCAAAGGAGTATCGTGGAATGAGAGTCAGTACAAATCAACAGTCGTTGGAGACATTGATTGGTCTTAGACGTGGACTGTATCTTGAAGATGCCGACGTTAGTAGTAACGCCAAAATAAATCCCATTCTTCTTATTCCACACGGAAGACCACATTTAGTTGACAGACAGGTCTGAATTTACAGAATTGCAGCAATCAAATAAGGGCTAACTATACTTCACATTTTTAGGTTGAAATCGACATCGACGCCTCCAAGATTCGTTCCCCGCCTTTTTTTGCATTCGAAATCGACCATCGCTTAAAACAGCTAAAGAGTGGTGACAGTCGAGCTGGTTGGCTCTATCTTGCATATCTTCATGCTTTGACAAATTTTGGAATACCAGATCCATTCACTGGAGTCACTGGCAATGAAAGAGCCCTTCAAATTCTTCAATCAGGGTTGTGCTTTAGTTCGGAGCCACTGGATGCGGAATGTCTAATTACGATGTCCATGTTTATCGAGCTATGTCCAGTGCGCGTTTATTACCCGCCGAACATGCGAACTTTGGAAAGGACTTGGCCAATCAATAAGTCATCGTTAAGATCTTCCAGCGATGCATATTATTTGATTATTGATCAGCTAATTGACGACAGTCAAAGGTTGAAATTTCTTTACCCAGAGTGGGCAGGCTATGACGAATCCATTGAGAATTGCTGCAAATGGGAGGAGGATCTAACTTGGAAAGCTTACTGGAATCGTCATTACTACTCTAACGAATCGGTTAATAGTCGGAACAATTTTTGGGCTTTACAGAAAGCAGAACATTTTAATTTTAGGATTTTATCCTGAATTGTTTGATTTTCAGGCACGACTGAAAGGTCAATTTTTACCAGCGGAACCAATAACCGAGCCATATTATGATCCTACAAATGTCGATGAGTCAGTGCAGAATACAACTGCACTTTCGCAAGACTTGCACAGTTGGTCTTTTAGTAAGACGTCATAATCAATAATCTTTAACCCATCGGAAATCTAAAATTTGATATAATGTTGTTTTAGCTAAACCAACGATGGAACCCAAGCAGTTGTTGAAATTTCTGCTCAATGGCCGAGATCTCAAAGGAATATTAAAAGAAGAAAAGTTCCCTATCAAAGAAGGGGTGAGCATATATAGAAAGAGAATGTTATGATATTTGTAGTTATTTTACAAGAGCGTAACAAATATGCTATTCTTCAAACAAAAATCTATTGTTTCAAGATTTATCTTTTACTTCTGATGTCAGGTTTATGTATGGGCCCGAGTGGATTTTCGCGACTACTGGTTGGATTTATATAACTTGGCCAGAAAAATCAAGAGGAAAAATCTTAAATCAGAATGGACTTTTTTACTCACCTACTTTAATTTCAGAAAAGATTTTACAACCATAGACCAGCTGAAAATCCTTCAAACCGTTGCTGTCTACAGTGAAATGTTTGAGAAATTAGATCCACCAGAATATGACGCTTATACAAATACGGCGGAAGTCAAATTCGACGTGGAAGAAATTAAGAAAATTTTGTTGCGTTATAAAAAGTAAGTGTCTCAACTATTTCAACTGTTTTATGCTGATAAATAAATCATATTTTGTTTTATTTATTAATAAGACCATGGGAATCTTTCTTGGATCGAAATGTAAAAGAAATGAAAGACTGGGAGGACGAGCTCCATTTTGCGGAGAGAATGAATCCAATTCATATTGAACTAAGCGAATTCCAAATTGACAAGATCAGCGACTTGATCAAAAATCAGTGGCCAATAGACAATTTGGACTGGCTTCAAGTTGAATTTGGAGATAGGAGTGAAATTGATCTCTGCAACGCAATACCCGAATTAAATCTGAAAATAAAATCGTGGTACAAGAACAAAGAGTTGAGCGAATTCCTGGGTAAGACATGTTCAACTTGATTATTTGAGAGCGTTAGGAGTGGTCAGCTCACTCAGGTTCAGGGGCTGATGAAACTCTGCTGTTTTTTAGACGCTGTTGCTTCTACTGTGGCTTCTATAAAATATTCTTCAAGGCCGAAACCTGACTTTAGGAGCCTGTTCAGGCAAGATCACAAACGCCAACTAGAAGGTTTGTGATTAATCTAACTTTAAAAATTTGGCGTGTGCAATAATAGTACTCTTGTCGTTGATAGAATTTTGCTCCAGACCAAAAATCACGGTGGATTTTGAATCGCTCTGTGTCAACAAAGAGTTCAAACGTTCAGAACAGAGCACCATCGATATGGCAAAACAAATTTTTGATGCCACCAGTCAATCCTCAGATACGAACAAGCTGCCTTCAGAGACCGATAGCCTGGAATTTCCACTGGAACTTGCCGATGATGATCCCATCCTTTGCGACTACATGCGTGATTTAAAGACATCGTGGGCAATACATCATAAAGAACAAAAACGTTTGAAACGTTTGATGGCACACAATAATAAAGCATCCTTGTCTGGGAAGAATCAATGTGAGTTTTTGGCTGGAAGTCTACGGAAACACAAACAGCTCTCCAATGAATTTTGGGATATGTGCAAAGGAAAGTTCATTCCTATCGGACATCATACTGAGAAACCTGTTGTCGATCAGATTCTACTTTCTGCAGAACTGTATCCTCGGATAATTCCTTTGACTTTACTCAAGCGACTACTGGTGACGCCTGAAACAGAATTTGACATGGATCTAAGAAACCTTATTGGTGGCTACGCGGTGGAAATGACTTTGGAGATGAAATTTTCGCGATGTATTCGTTAGTACGTCGTATACAAATTTTTTAAGGATCCATGCAAAATTTAATAACATCTTTGCCCACAGTGCCAAGTCTCAAAAAAATGTTTCTGAGCTGGAGCTACAGCAAGAAATTGCCAATAATGGGCACGAAAATTGGTAGGCTGAATAAAATATTGCTATCTTTAAACCATTGATCATCAGTTAATAAAAAACTTATTCAAACTCGCAGGAACCCCAGCGAACGCCCAGATTGGCTTCTGTTTGAAATTGAGTCTGACTTGTTGATCCGGAATATACAGGCCAAAGTGGCAGAAAGAATGGAAAACCCTTTAAATGATGAGAATTCAGTGATTCAATTGAACATGGGAGAAGGGAAGACTTGGGTGATCGTTCCTTTACTGGCCTTGTCGCTGGCAAATGGGAGAAAATTGTGCCGTATAACGGTATTGAAGAGTTTGTTCCAAATTAACAAGACTTACCTTACTTTCAAGATTGGATCTCAATTACTGGACCGACGCATTTATTGCTTTCCGTGCAGACGAGATTTTAAAATTGATGTCCCTCAGTCAAAAGCTATGTTGGAATGTTATGAAGAATGCTTAGATCTCAACGGGGTTGTCCTCACACTGCCCGAGTATCGATTATCATTTGAGTTGAAGAGTTTCGAAAGATTTAATGTTCGAGAGTTTGAAAGTGGTTTGGGGCTCTTCCGCTTACAAAACTGGTTGAAGGAAAATGTTCGTGATGTCCTCGATGAATCAGATGAAATACTTCATGTCCGTTATCAACTAATCTATACGCTTGGAAAGCAACTTCCCGTCACCGGTGGATTACTTAGATGGACTGTGATTCAGGACTTGCTACAAGTTCTTCCGGATGAACTTATCCTCCTTCAAGATAAACTCGGCTCGGGTTTTGTTGAAGTCAAGCAAAGGGACACGGAAAATGCGTTTCCATATTGCAGGATTTTAAAAATGGAATGTGCATTGGAACTCATTCAGAGCTTAGCAAGGAGGATCATAGATAAAAGGACGTTAATCCAAGTTCCAAGTATACCACAAAAGCTGTACATTCCGCTGTTTGATTTTTTGACAAATGAGCAACTCTCTAGAGACGGTCTTAATTTAATCCTTGTAAGATTGAGTAGATGAATAGTGTCGTACGTATTTACAATTTGTTCTGCTAACAACGGATGCAATTGATTTTGATAGAAATCATTCCCGGAGTCGATTCAGGAATTGTTTCTCGTGTTGCGTGGATATTTGGCTTGTGGAGTGCTTACCAACTCCCTTACGAAGCGATGGCGAGTGAATTTTGGTGTGGCGGCTGGACCCAAGCACTACTTTCGTCGAATGTAATTTTATAATATTTGCTATATCCGTACCCTAAAAAATTACAGTATTGTGATTCTGTGATTCTTAAAATAATTTAGGGCTGTGCCATTTCGTGCAAAAGATGTAGCGAGCGATAGGATTGAATTTGGACACCCTGACGTTGCTATTCTGCTTACTCAACTGAGCTATTACTACTCTGGCTTAAGCGACGAGCAAATGGAACATTGCTTTGGAGGTAACCATTATTCGGAAATGAAAAGGGTATTGTGAATGCCAATTCTAATAAATTTATAGCTTTGCTCCACCTGGAACCTAATCCGGCTCAAGAATACGCAAAGTGGGTTTCTCTCATCTCAGAAGATCAGTTCCCAGACAAAAGCAGGATTCGAACTCTGTCTTCAATTAACTTTAACGATTTTTTCCAGAAAACAGAGATTGTGTTCCCCTTACTTCGGTAATTCAGTTCAATTACAGCCATGGAATATTAATAAATGAAACGATATCTTCAACAGGTACAATCGTAATTTGATAAATTTTTACTTGAGCAAAGTCGTTTATCCGCAAGAATCAAAGCAGTTTGGTTGGAAGGTCAGTCACTTAACACTTCAAATACTAACCACTCGGTTCTTTGCATTCACTTTTCTATTACATATCCAGATTGGATGTAGTCCGTGGGATTTATGCAACACGGTCACAACTGGCTTCAGCGGCACCAATGACAGCAAGATTTTACTACCTAGTACTATACATCAAAGAGATTTGAACGAGCTGAGAGGGACGAACGGAGGAGTGCTAGCATCTTTACTTGTTCAACCAGACAATTATTCGGTTCTTGAAAAGGTATAATATAATTTAAACGTAATGTTTGGAACGAGATCTCAAGTTGTGGATTTAAATATCCAGGTTACTGCAGTCAGTTTGCTCAAACAATTGGTACATGGGAACATTCGGATCCTCCTTGACGTTGGTGCCCTCATGTTAGAATTGGACAATGAACAAGTTTGTCGCAAATGGCTTGAATTACTGAATGATGCAAATGTCTCCGTCGATGCTGCCGTGTTTTTTGACGCGAACGACAAGTTAATGGTGCTGGACCGACAAAATACTATAACCAACTTTGAACTTAGCACGTTCAGAAACAGGCTCGATCGGACCGTAGTCTACTTAGATGATGCACATACGCGGGGTACCGACCTGAAGATTCCAACAGGAAACAATGCAGTTGTGACACTTGGTAAAGGGGTAGGAAAGGACAAGCTCGTTCAAGGTACAGTCAATCCAGGATGACCATGTAGTAGTCGCCACAAAACTGAACCATAATTTTAACGTTCTCAACTTTTCAAGGTTGCATGAGAATGAGGAAATTGGGAAAAGGCCACAACGTTTTATTTTGGGCAAGTACCGAAGTGGATGAGTCGATTAAATCATTCCATAATGGGAAAATCACAGCTAAGGAGGTTTTATTATGGGCAATAAAAAATAATCAGCAGCAAATCAAAGACGGATTTGTTCACTGGGCTTCTGCCGGAGTGTACATGGCTCAGAAACTGTCGAGGTTTGATAAAAATCGTCCTTGAAATTCTGAAACAATTATTTAATAACGAAATGTATTCCATATAGTCTGAAACTTTTCGACCAGTCTCCCCAACTTAGCGCTGATCTAGTCGTTCTCTCTGAAAGCTGCAGTCAGAAGGAACAAATTGAGCTGAAAGCGATGTATGGGGACACGCGGCAAATTGTCGAATTCCCTATAATTGTAGATCATTTATTAAAACGGGTCAAGAGGGAACTTGGCAAGGTTCTTTCCAGAAAAAGCACGCTCAAAATGGATTGCAGCCGTATTGTGGAGGAATACGGTCTATGTGTACGTGATCATGTGTGAGTACCCCAGATGACAATGGCATTTTAATTTGATAAACTTTAAAACTTGTTCATTTCTTCAGTCACAAATATGTCCCAAACATGATGCGAAGCACGCAATTACTGGATGAAGAACAAGAACGCGAACTGGAACACGAGCTGGAAGCACAGTGTCACAAACAGGTCAGTTAAACCAAACAATCAATTAATCCCTAAATAAACTAACGATTATACCACCCACAGCTACCACTTCGAGCCAAAGCCTTGGAAAATAAAAAGTCCAAAGAAGTCTATAACTTTATAATGTCTGGATCCCTGCACGAAATTGAAAAATGGGCCCTTAAGCTGCCCCTAGCTCTTCAAAACACCTCCGCCTGGAAGGCTTGCTCCTCTGATCGATGGGGAAAGCACATTTACTGTAGCAGAGACTTTATCAACGTTGTGCAATGTGACAAGAGACTGACAGATGATTACATTCGTCCCGTTGAGTGGGTCGTATCTGTACAATTCGAGGACAAAACTGTGCTACTCCTGCTGTCCAACTATGAAGCTGGACTATACCTAAATTTGTTCCGAGCTAACAAAACCCGTGGCACTATCCATATGTACAACGCTTTGACTTCGGAAGGTCAACAAAGCCTGCATGATAAACAGAGCCTTTGTCTCCCGAAAAGAGTTGTGGCCTTTGACAAATCCCTCGATCCACCTTTGACCTTATTCAGTGGTGGTTGGTTCTTTTCTACAGAGAAAGAGGTGGATGATTATGCCTGGTATCTCGGATATCGAAGAGGGGAAATACCGGACAGTATTTTGGAACAGGATGGGGTTGTGGGGGGTTGGGTGAAGAAGCCGTTTTGGGAGAAGTTTGACGTGGGTAAAGTGTTTGACGAGTGTCCAGAGGGATTGGTAAGGGAGATTTTGCGGGTTCGATGGGGTGTAAGAAAAATTGGAAGAGAAAGTGGTGTGGGAAAGGTGCTTAGTGGAGATTAAGAAGCTTTCACACTATTTATCGGAGGGTTTGTAGTTTTTAGGGATTTACATTTAATAATAGTTTACAATTGCTGTGTAAAATTTACAATTTTCCACAAAATGACTAAGTGAACGCCGTCTGTGATATATTTTCAGACTGCAAACTTTGGTTTGAAATTTCTATATTGCTTTTTTTGTACCAACTATTTTTTTTATTATTAAAGCTTTTGCATACAATACATTTCAGATTTCAGATTAAGAGTTAGCAGTATTAAAACTGTTAGTAAAACATTTTTATGATACAATCATTTGATCCTATTTATTTCCTAATTATTATACCGTACCTGTAATCCAATTTTCAAATATTTCAATAAAGATAATACAAATCAAAGTCTTATATTTCCTCTGGCAATCTATTCCTCACGAAACCCCTCTTTAGAAGAGGGATCCACGAATGCAAGCGAACCAAGAAACAGACGTCAGTCATGGATTTCTTCAAGTCAAATTAATTTATTCCCAATAAAAGAAAATTTTTAATTTAAAAAAAGCATAAATCCTCTCACCTGTGCCTCATCCCCATTGTCCACCTCCATTCACTGACAAAAATTGTCGAGTGACGTGGACGTTCCAACTCAACAATAAACAAAAACAGGTCTCGATTTTTTATTCTTCTTTTCAACATTTCTCAAATATTGTCATTGTCAATTGGTCATCATTTTTCATTGTGTGGGTGGTGTTGATCCCAGTTTTTAATTTGTTTGAGCAAATGCTGAATAGTGGAACATTCACTAGTGATTTCATTTATTATTCAATTTTTTATATCTGTGACGGGATATTTTTATCAAATCGTGTCGTTTATCCTTTCAGAGGGTGGAAATTTAAGAGCAGAAAAGTAGTTGCTGGAATTAGCCATGGCTGAGGGTGGCATTATTAAACCAACATGGGAAGGTTGGTTCAAGAATCGATTTAATGAATATATTTGAGGAAATGGAAATGATTTTTTGATGTCCAATTGTAGATCTTCGAAAACTGGCGAGGTATCTGGAAAATGAGATTGATAGCAAGTTGGTATCATATAGCAAAATGGGTGCTAATGCTACATTTACAGCCGCAGACTCGTATGCTATTATTTTTATATAAATGAGTTGGAATTTTATAGATAGGAATGATAAAGTCTGGTTTGGTTTCTATTTAGTGACAGCGATAGCAGCCCCTTACTATCTAGCGACCGAATGGTTGAATCCTTATCTGAAGAGATTGATGGCCTACTTCACCAACTGTCTAAAACTAACGATGATATGACGGAAATTTCCACATCCACTCCAGGTCTGGCTACCCCTGCGCTGATTCATACACTTCAAAGGCATCGAGATATTTTGCAAGACTATTCTCAAGAATTCCGTAAAACACAGAATAATTTGATAAGTAGACGTGAACGTGAAGAGCTGTTGACTGGTGTTAAAAAGGAAATTGAGTAAGATTATTTTAGTACCAATAATCTTTCATTTAATATCCTGGAAAATGTATAATTTATTATTGTTTGACTCTCAGTTCCAGCAAAAATGCACTGAATCGTCGTATGGACTTGTATATGAAGGAACATGACCACTTGCTCAGGTAATAGGAGTCATTCATGGGACATGATATATTTTGAAGTTGATCATACCAGTAAATAACTAAATTAAATACGGTCAATTTCCATTACATTACAGCTCAGAGAGATTGGTAGATGAACAAATACGAATTGCTATCGACACTAAAGAAAATCTGGTCACACAACGAGCAGCTTTCAAGAAAATTCAACACAGAATGAACGATCTTGCGTCAAGATTTCCAGCAATCAACGTATGTTTCTCACCTTTTTGTTCATACTATTTTATTTTATTATTCACATTGTTATTTATTATACTTTTAGGTACTGATTCAGAAAATTAGCTTCAAAAAGAGAAAGGACTCTATTATTCTTGGCCTGGTTGTGGGAGTCTGTACCTTTTTACTTGTCTACTATGCCTTTCGATAAGCCTTCTTTATCCCATGTTATGTTATTTATATATCTAACTCTCTGCTTACTCTGGTATTATCCAATCAGTTACCAAATATCAGACTAAACTAAATATCAATCATTCAGCAGTAGCAGGCCATTCATTTTCTCATTCATCAATTCATCATAGCCATATTATATCATTCATTTCATTAATTTTTGTCTCCAGCAAATTGATAGCTTTTTTAACAAACTTTGTATATCAAACCAACATAAATAACGCTGCATTACAAGTTTGTTTAATCAACATATTTAAATAAACGTGTCAACTTGAATTTGGGCAATTTTATTTACTTCACCATTGGTCATGCAATATCTAAGAAATATTGCAGGCATGTTGCAGCATTTTAATGCTCGATGTGCCCCGAACTTTATGAAGAAATACCGCATGCAATACTGGTTTTTATCCATTTCTTCCGGTGAGTCAAATAACGAAACATTTGCAAACTTTGTTTCACGGATAATAATAACTGTGAACCGTCGAACGGTGTTTGGCGATGTTTCGTCGAATGATTACAGTGGTGTTGGCGAAACGGGCTCATAGTTCGGTATCAGAGGTATTTATTTCATGGAATAAATGAATTGTTTATTCCTTAAACTAATTTATTGCAGATACATCCAATAAAAATATTGAAAAGTGGTGTTGTTGGTGTTTGTGATGGAGGGAGGACTGGAAGATGTTTTAGCAGTATTGGAGGAGGCAGTAGGGTCGCATTTTCAAAGTTAAAGGAGAAATCGTCAACGTCAACACCTGCCAATGTCAGTCATAAAGGGTTCGTTTGAATTAGAATATTATGCCCATCACAGCTCTGACTTAAAAAAATGACGATAACCGATATAATGTATTTGTCTAGATTTCGTGCAGAATACACAGGCCCTATGCTGAAAGCTGATAATGCAGGTCGTATTTTGCAGTTGTCGAAATCTCTGTCCCTCTCACCACCAAAACTTGCAAAGCTTTTTGAAAAAGAAGCAGTTACCGTTAACCAAGAAGAAGAAGAAGTGGCTGTTGTGGATGGTGGTGAAGTAAAAGCTGGAAAAAAGAGATCCAATAAACGAAGGTCACAGATTGATCCAAAGTTTGACATGAAACATTCCTTTCCTGTTTTTGCCTATGCGACATGTGAAGAGCTAGACTTGGAATTACTAAATCGAGGATTGGTAGTTCAAGATTTGTACATTCCGACTGTCTTATCGGAGGGTGGGTGTGGTTTATTAAGCTTTGGGGCTTTTGGATTGGATTTGTATGTTATATGTTGATTGTTCGTGTATTTCAGATATGGATGATGTTATTCATGTGTCGGCAAAGTACAAAATTAGTGATGAATCTAGGGAAATATTTTTCTTTCGTGATGGTGCTGTGGTCTTTTGGAACATGCCAGAGTCAGAATGCATGAATGTTTTAAAGTAAAATTTGTTTTTGTTAGGTTGATAAATTGTGTTGGGATGAATTGTTGACTTAATGAATGAATTTTCCAGATTTTTGAAAAAGTATGAACACGAGAGCTATGACACAGATCAAGTTACACAAGAAGTGGAGTACATGCGGTATTGTTATCATGACCAAGGGTAAGAGACTTTTGGAAGGCATTGAAAATTTTAATTCAAACGTTTAGCAAACAATTTTCTCATATTTTCATTAAAAACATGTTTTATTTTAGATCAAGTCGGTTGTCGAAAGGAAGAATTGTTTTGAATGGGGATTCAGGGAATCAAATTTTGGAAAAGTATGCATTTGCTAATGCCATGGCGTCATCTGTGAAGTTGGGAATTTGGGAGTCAACCTTGGACAAGTTTGTGGACAGTATCGCGGACATCACAGAGGTATGTTTATGGATGGTTGTTGAAGTGACAATGACGCAATAATATCCAACTCTTGCTGATTAGGTGTTGAAAAGGGCAGAAAAATTGAAGCTGTCTAGAGAGGAAGTGCTCCAGAAGACTGGGGAACTTTATTCTTTACGACATGAGCTTAACTTAAATTCGGATTTGCTGGATACTCCAGATTTCTACTGGGAACGAGACCGCTTGTAAATAAACAATATCTTCTTTTGCTATGTTTTCTTCTTACGTTTTGCCACGTTTTATTTACAGGGAGAACATTTACCAAAAAACGTGTAATTATTTAAACATGAATCGTCGAACAAAAGTTTTGAACGAAAAGATGGCACAATGTTCCGAACTTTTGGAACTGATTGCAACTCACTTGACTGATATACATCATACTCGCCTGGAGTGGATGATTATTCTTTTGATTATGATTGAAGTAGGCTTTGAGATCTTGCACGTTGTAGAGAGACATTTTATGTAAGTAAACTAAATAAATTTCCAATGTGTTTATGATTATGATAAACTGTTATCAGGAGTTTATTCATTCATCCGATGTTCGACAACCATTTTGTAGCTATTCTACTATGCACATGTTAATTTGTTGCTTTAAATTGTACAGTTTAGTGGGGTTGGTTATCCTCATTTTTGTATGAATTGCAGTATAGGTATTAATTTAAGATAAACCACTATTTGAAAATAAACAACGAACGAGGTGGCATATAAAGAATAAAGAAGGGAGAGGTAATAATATTTCAGTAGATTTTATAATTATACTTGTATAAAATAAAATCTGTCATGTGCAGATTCGCACAATTTATGGGCAACCATTAAGATCTCAAAATTAGCAACCACGTAACCACACTAACCACCTATTCAACTATTCATTAAGTGTATTAAAACAACAATCTAAACTTAGATTACATTACATTTAATACCAGTATAAAATAATTTGTTGTACAACTTGCGTTCCTTATTTTTCTAATCAACTATAACCATACGATCCCGGTCGGTGCAACGTTAGGGAACCGAATTACCATCACGGTTGATGGTGTCGCTTAGAAAACAGTATTACAATTCTGATCCAAGATTAGTCTCTTGCAAATTTCAAACCTCTTTAAAATGAGAACAGTTTGGTTTCGCTGCGAGTGTGCTAGATAAGAACAAAGAAACATGTCTAGACAGCTTAGGTTACTGTAAAGGTTAAAATACATGATTCCGTTTTCGTCAATTCTAAAAATTCACTATTGAGTACATCCAAAAGGTCCTGGAAATATTTCATTTTTGTTAGTATCATTCGACACTATGCTCTACATAGAAAAACGAACGATGCATACGGCAAAGTAAGTTATTATCATGTGAATTATAACGGCTTTCATTACGTATGTGTGTAGACATTAAAACAGCTATTCGTACTCCTGAGGGTTTTTCTAAGTAAATTCATCCATCAAACAAACATCCCGGAAAACAACCATTGTGGTGTAATCGTCAACAGCACGTAAATAAATAGTATCGAGTCCTATCAGAAGGTACTTTAATTATTACTGCAAAGTCCATCGGATCATTTTGTCAGTGCTGCGTCTTTGACTAACGAGAAGCAGGTTTTCCACCTTCTCCGATTTTCATGCCCAACGCATATAATGATGATCCCGGAGTACATCACCAGCCAGACCCTGCCCAGGCAAATTCAACTTCCCCAGTCCTGGAAGTTATGATTAAAGGGTATTACTGGAAGCATACTGATGGTTCTCTTGGATATGTGATAATGGGACTGGACATCGTAAACTATACAAGGGCAGACATAGTGTAGTATAGCTGAAGTAGTTGTTGAATGTGAACAGGTAAACATGATTTTCGATCGTGTGTTCTTGTATCCAGTGATAGCCATGAGAGCGCATTGTATCCCTCTAGCACAAACCTGAAAATTGTTTAAAAAAATTAAAAGGATAAATATTCCCGACATCTTGTTTCCAAAATCGTTTTAGATCTATATTTAAACAATAATTTTATATTATTATTGTATAATATCATACCTCAACACATCTGTAGTGTACTGAGAATCAAGTGGGTGCTGCTTGGCATTTGATTGCTGTTGTAGAGGATCATCAACGTTGTGGAAAACGCTGTGGGAGTGAAGATGAAGTGCAGACTTGAGAAATACCCCACAACCCTTCTCGTTTTGTCGCTGTGGACATGAAGCCCAAAACCAGGAAGGTAAAGGTCCCGAGGGTGCGGTAGACACGAGATATCCTAACGCCAGCGGTTGTTGCAAAAGTGTACCTACTTCATCTCCACCTTCCGATCGACCACCCATCTGCAAAATATCGAATGTTATTAACAAAACGAAACCTTTATATGCAACATAGCAGATTTGAGTAGAACTTACGCGACCCTGCCCACCGGATTTAAATGGTGATTGTCTCCCAGATGCTCCGATTCCAGGACTTCCAGGTTGAGATGTTGAATCACGTCTTGGGCTACAAGCAGGACTTGGGACGCCAGCACCAGCATCAGGCCAACAGTTGAAAATATCTCCAAGCTGCAAATCCTATATTGCACTTGTTTTTCATTTGTTCACATATCGTCAATGAAAAATACAAACGACAGCTAACTTACATTCATCCCATCAATTCCGTCTTCAATCCCATCATTGACCATAAACAGCAAGTCTGAATCATCTCCAAGTTCTGGTCCGTCATTCATGTGTTGTTCTTGAAACGCGGTTTGTGAAGACTGCAAGCGTCAAAACAACAATAATAAAAAGACATGCAAAATTAGTTGATGGATAATGGACAGGATAAATAATTCCATCGATTCGATGCATACCTGTGTGGTTGCTGATGTTGGAAACACTAAAATATGGGTGCAAGAGATATCTTGCGGCGTAGAAAGTGATGCAGATGTTCCTGAGCTGGAGAATCGTTCATCTGGTGTAAATTTATCTGGCATTAACCTGAGGCAGCTATCCGGTTCCAACGAAACTAAACATGCAGATAAGACACAAGGAGCTTCTGTGGGATATTGCAAGGAACACTGGGAGCACAACACTTTCAATTGATTTGACGCCCGTAGCAAACTTTTTCGACTCAGCAGCATACTCCAACTTTCCAATTCCCCATGACCTATTCTTCCCAGCCTTCCAACAACTAAGCGCCATGGACTAACTCCAGTTGACATGATGCCGAGGATAAAATCCATCAGTTTTTGGAGTCCGTGTTTCCGGGCATTTGCCTTCCTTCTTCTTGATCTATTGGGGACATAAATGCTGATTGTGGTGGTTTCTAACAGTTCTCCTCGATCGTCTGTCACAGACGCAATCAGCCACCTTTGATCTTCCGATAGACAATAGGCAACGTAAAGGACGGAGGAAAGGTTCGGTGTTGCAGACGGCCCAATAGCGAGATTACCACTGCTAACCAAACCTCCTACCGTGTGTCCTTGTAATGCACTCAACCAGTCAATTCCTTCCGATAATCTTTCTTTGGTAGGAGCTAGGACATAAGGCGGTGTGTACAGTCGATATCCAGCTCTTGACTTTTCCTATAAATCAAACATGGAAATGAAAATGGATTGAAATTTGATCTTGTGACCAGTATCTCACAGTGTAACTTACGTCTTTATTCTTGATAAATAAATCCGCAGCTGCAGCTGGACCGAACCCAGTTAAGGATTTGACGTTGCTCTGATGAGTCAGGAGTCGCCTGCACTGGGAATAAACCGACAGAGCCAGTGCCCTCATTTGATCGTTTTTCAGCCTTGTATCCAAAGTACTGGTTCCAAGATTTATGATGTCTTCAAGTGAGATAATCTTTAAAAAAAAGAAACAAGAAACCACAGCAATAAGATCATTGAAATAATGTATTTAAATAAAATTCCAGCCCTAGCATGTGCATACCTGTAATGTGATATTATTCTTGATATTGTCGGGGATAAAACTCAGCATTGAATGATAGCACCGCAAGAGTCCCAGCTTGGCAAGTCTGGAAAAAGAACATCATAAACATGTACATATCCCAAGAGTACGTAAAATTTCATACACAAACACGACTGAATAAAATACCTGTGAATGTCTTCGTCGTCACTTCCGAACCCAAACGGATCAATAATGTAAATGACTATAGCTGGTGGATCCCTTTCATCATCTTCAGTTGGTTCATGAGTGGAAGGAACTTCTTTGGCATCAGATTCGGATGGATTTGTTGATCCTATAAGATAGATAAAGCAACCAATGTTATGTGGTTCTTGGCGATCATTCTCAGAAACTTACCAGGTTCTGTCTTTGGTGTTGGGGGTCCTTGTGTGTTGCCAGTTACATCGATAGTTGGTGGAGGTACTTTTGGAGAAGGAGCTGACTTCTCCTGTGATGTTTTTTGATTGTGAGAAGCAAATAGGCTGTGGTCCAAGGAAATTGTTGTCAACTGAGGTACAAGATAGTGCTGACAGACCTATAGCACATTTTTGTTTAGACATCATATTAAATGAGTTACAATTGTCGAAATGACTAGAATACCTGTGCATATAGCTTAAGGACATCTGCAGTTGGATGGTCGGGCAAAGAACGGAACCATTCATCAACAGGTTCAGATGCAAGTTTTGAAGCCGCAAATTTTCCAACTCGAACAATTCCGTCTCTAAGAAGCTTTGAGATAGCACAATGTCGCCCTAGCTGGCAGACCTAAAATATGACAAATAACGTTTATATAAAGTCATTCACTTATTTTACTAGAAAGTAAGAACATGGTGGATTAATGCATACCTCATACATGGAAGAAAATTCTCGGAAGAACAATCGGACTTTTTGGAATATAAAGTCATTGTCTGGAGCCACTACGAGGTAAGCCACGTCTCTGGGGTATGAATATGGTTCTAGAAGTAACTTTTCCCAAAACTTAATAGCCAAGGGGCTCAATGCTATCCAGTCTTTTTCCGATCCAACCAAAATCGAAGGTATAGGTTGTGGTTCACATCTATCTTCCGTCCCTAAAATAGTATTTAAAAGTACCACGTGTGATTATGAATGCAACTGCATCGTAACTTTTGAATGAAGTAAATCTAGAGGTTAATACCTCGCCCAGCTAGTCGGTGGAATTGTCTCCATGTAAGAGGTCCTGACACTGTATATTGAGCGTCCCAAGCTTTCGCATGTACTGCTTCTTGGAGAAGTGGGTGTAACCCTCTCATAACCTGCATCACGTCCTATTCCAAAAAATGTACGTGTTTATTTCCATTGGAGTCATGTGAGAAACTCTGGCACATACCTGGCTTGATTTCGGCCCTCGAGCACATCGGAAAGACCACTTGTGCATTAGACCCAAATTCTGGCGAAGAATTAATGTTTCTTCAGGAATAATAAAAATTAAAAATTATTGTCTCCTGTACTGTTGATTTGCTGTAAAGTGACGATGTGACGCCGTCGCGATGAAGGTTAAACACTACCTATTTATAGTCTTCTTTGAGCCTCACTACTTAAATTACATTAGGGCCTCAATCATTACGCACGAGTTCTAGTCTCTTCAAAGCAAACTACAGTAAAGAAACAGTAGTACAACCTAAACATATAGTCTTCAAATTTCGAATTTGACGAGATGAGAAATTAGAAGAATCTGAAAGTGGTAAGGTCAACATTTCTGAACCATCAAGAAAACACCAGGAAAAGTTGGAGAAAAAGATGACAAGAAAGTGAAATGCCAAACCAGTTCTATCACAAAGGGCAAACCCTGTAAGTTTTCCATGGACTATGACACTGGAAAAGGAGAAATGCAGCAAAATCCAACGAGTCACCGCTACTTACACCCTAAAACTCAACAAGGAAGTCGTCAAGAGATAATTGTTGGGCGAAAAATGCCACCGTGGTGTACAATTTCTAAAAGGGCGGGTGTCGAAAAATACGTTACATGTCAAGGTATGTAACAAAAGAAAATTCTAACAAATTATTAACTATGCTTTCTCCACAGATGGATTCATTAAAGCAGCGTTTTGGAAATTGGCTCGACCTTCTGTTCTTGCCGCAGACGATGATGATTGTGATTCCTATGATAGCACGGATACTGTTGAGTATGTTCCACCGCCACCAGAACAGCCTTTGACCGCAGACGAGATAGAAATTGCTATTCAAAAAATAAAGGATGCCAAAAAAGGGATTGCAATCGAGGGGACAAAAAAATCAAAATTTATATGGAAAACTGCTAAAGCCCTGAAAGAAGGTCCTCATAAGGGTAAAACTTTCTCTGGTGTTGGGATTGATGACGGCGCACGTAGCTCTGATTTTTGTGCACATTTAATGGTAATTTTTACAATATGTGATAAGCATAATATGATAAGTTGTTATTTAGTAACCAACAACTAATACAATCTTGACTATTATTGCAGGTTGTTATTCCCACTTTTATACTCGGGCATCACCAAATCCAAAATGTATTCACCATTGGGGTCCGATTAAAGGATGGGTTTTAGAAGAATGTACGGATGCAAGAAATGTACATGAATTCGTCATTAATCACAATTTATGCTCATTTGTATACAACTCGGAAAAAGATAAAGAAGAAAATGCAATTGCCATCGTCAACTGTCAAAAAGGGGACGCCTGAATTTCTTATGTCAAAGACGGGAAGGACATGAGATAAACAGTGAACCAGGAGGAGAAAGTTTCGAAGGAGGAGAAAGCTGGTAGTAGTAAAGGAGGAAGTTGGTAAGAGAGTTAATATTCGACCCATTCGATTTTTTGATAATGAAGATAACGCTATGAAAGTATACGCAGCTCGACAGGCAATAAAGATTAGCTATGAATGAATAATTTAGTAACATAGAAGTTATACTTAGAGAAAACATACATATTCATCTATTTCTAGTTCGTCACAGTTTTGAAGAAATTAATGGAACCAAACACATCTGTCCCCATAAACTACATCAATGTGAAGGTGTATCTCCATACCACACCAGAACAAGAAGTGAAAGCAGAAATGGAAATGCTGGTATCGAGTTGGCACTTTGCGATAGAATTTCCAAAATTGAAGACCGTCTCAAAATCCCATGTCCATTCGGACGAAAGTGTGATCCATCCAAGTACGTCAGTCAGCAGACATCCAAAGATGAAGGCCACTTATATGTGATTTCTAACCATCATATCAACTACGGAGGACAATCCAAGGATATCAAACAGGGTAAAGTTGCACATACTAACGCCGTCGAAACAGGAGGTGATCCTGTTGCAGAATACAAAACATTTCCTCAATCCCAACCTTCTGAAACAATCCCAATTAGGTATTTGCTCAAAAGAGGATTTACCTAAATTTGAGACTGAATTCCATGTTTGTGTAATGCTAAACCATCTCTTCAATCTAAAACATTGTTACAAAGCGGAGAAAGCTCCTTTCCTTTTTCCACAAAGCCATCCCGTTTGTATTAATTGTAGTACGGAGAGTATTTTCTTTGATAACGAGTCCTGGGGCAGGATTAATATGTATATGCAACACACATATGGTGTGAAATTTTACTTGGGTCCCTTGAGAGGGTAGATGTTATGGATATAACACTTACACGAGATTTTGTATTGTTATATTAGCAAGGATGCAATGAAACCTTATCTACTTACTGCAATTACAACTAGCTTATTACCTTCAGGCAATCTAAGGTAACCGGACCTTCCGCCACTGGCTTCCAACATAACAGACCGTCCATGTTCCAAAGCGGTAAAGGCTGCTCGATTTGCATCAACACATTCCAGTACGTTGTACGATAACTCATTCCATCTATATAGAGTAAAGTTGAATAATATAAAAGAAACCATCTTTAATTACAAATTTACAAATATAAACTGACCTGGCAGTGACACAGTCTCCAGTAAAACGAGAAGCAACACAATTTCCAAACATAACCATGCATTGCTCCCTCAACATTTCTAACAGGTACGGAGGGATTTCATCCACTGTAAGAACTGCAGGACCGCTGTTTTTATCAGTAGCACCGCCGCTCGTTGAGTTTCCAGATTTAGACTGCAACATGAGGAAAGAAGTTTTCTTCCGTTCATACCAATCGTCACTTGGCAAAGCTATAGATGCAACGGAGGCAGTAGTAATTTCATATTCATCTTCGTAAAATAATCCGGAATGGTGGGCTAATCTGAATATTCATAAGGAACAAGAATTAATTATTTTAAAACACAAATTACAGAAATATAAAACAAAACAATCTGACCGTTACCTGCGATTGGCAGTTGCACTAAAACCACAATTACATCGTACAGCTTCTTCGTCTGGTGCGGAATCATGGATATATAACCCAACTTCAGATCCTCTAATGTTTCCAATAACTTTGTTGCTGGCATTACAAACGCACATGGTACAGCTGTCAAAGTTGTGGTCACGAAACAAATTGATAACTGAATCTGAGAGAGACAAGTTCACAACGAGGGCATGAGCTTCGACCCCTCGTGTGGCGTACATGTGAGGATGACCAGAATGAGGAGGGTGTGGAACATGTGGGTGTTGAATAGCAGTAGGTCCATTTGGACCCTGTTTCAGGTACATATTGTTGGATGGAGGACTTCCCATATCAAATGGAGCTCCTGAAATAAAATAAGCGCAATGCATCAAAGGCCCATTCACAAAGTAACCTTTGAGTATTAAATAACTACATAGCTTAAAATTTTACTTTGGGACAAGAGAAAAGACGTAAGGCTAGGCTACTGACAATTACTAAAAATTTAGTTTTGGCTTTTGCCTCGTCGCAAATACACTAAATTTTCCTCTTGTCCCTCTTGAAATAAAAATGTTGAGTTTCCTATATCATACATACCTCGAATTGAGTTGGGGACGGGAGAGATCGGTGACAAGCCCGGCCTTAAGTGAAGTGTATTTGGAATATTAGGTCCAGCTAACATTGAGTGTTGCGGATGAGGAAGGGGGTGAACAGATGACGTTGGTTGATGCTGATGCTGAGTATGTTGAGGTGGAGGGTATTGCCAAGAGGCTTTGTAGGTGGGATTCTGAGGAAGTAGCAGGGGCGGAAGATGATGACTCGGCAAGGCAGGTAAAGGTGCATATTTCGAAGAGCCAAGGATTTTACATAGCACTGGTGGTTTGAAAACGTACGACCAATCCTGCAAATGCATTCGCAGCTGGTGTTGGGCGCCACTCCGAGAGTGAAAGTTGTTTGTCTCCAATCTTACCTCCGCAGGTTCATCTGGTGGACTTCCTAAACCGGGATAACTGTCATGTGGTCTTCGTATACAGATAGAGGAATCGTTCAATCCCTCCAGTGACGAGTTTTCAGATTGTAAGCCGATAGGGGATGAAATTGGATTTGGTTCATGAGATGGTGGAGTTGGGAACATTTTAGAAAGTTCCTCTGGTCGCACAGTTATTAGACCAGATCGCCCTTTCGTGCCACAACCAATTAAAGAACTGCTGCTACAAATCTCATCAACACTTCCAGCTGGTTTATTTGATCCTGGAGGTGTAGGAACTTGAAACTGAAATGTGTATCAAATCCATGTCGTCATTTCAGCTAGTTAAATTAATTTTTGTAAGTAAAAATCCTACATACCGTTTCATCACTGGAAGTATCTGAATTGTCAAATAAGTTGTCCAAATCTCTCAACGAAGGGTGTAATCCTTCAGTTGTGAACAGATTTCCTGACGCTATTTTGTTTGCGTTGGCGACATCAGTAGCACAGTATGGGCTTTTTTCATCCTCCTATTTCACAAAATCCATAAACAAGACATATTAAACATTAACAACCAGTATACTTTCACAGGTGACGGTCAAGCTGTCAATATGATTGCTATATTTTTGTCACAGTAACTTCAATTAAGATTGAATTAAAAATTAGTTAAGACATCGACATACCCCTTCTTTTCGTTTAAGTCCATCCATATTTACGGCAGGGGCTAGATGGTTTTCGTCATCAAACTCATACGGGTCAGCTGCCCTTTTGCCAAGCTGGTGCCGTTCATGCACACCCGCAGTACCCGATAGGGGATGCGATTTCTTCATCCCCAATCCCCAGCTATACATTGATGTTATACTTTGACCACCATTTGTTTTTGCCCTTTTGACAGGGTGAGACAACCTAATAAAACAAAAGCATAAATTATTGGCAAACGGTATGACACGATGGCTACAAATAACGTAATGTTATTACGCACCAAGCCTCTAGTGAAGAATAGTCGTATATCGTGTCAGATGGTTGACAAGTGTCTTCTTCAACCAGTAGGGGTTCGTAGTCTTTGCCAGGGAGGGATGGTCGTATCAATAAACCTCTCGATGACTGATTACTAATATGCTTGGCACTTTCTTTTGTTGTAGTTGAATGTGATTCCGTGGAATTTACTGGAGTCACTCCAGAACCATTGGATTGTTCTGCACATCCATTTTTAGCACCATCATATCCGCTAACCAACGGTGAGAAAACCTATGGCAAATAGTAAATTATAATTAGTTTTTATAAAAATTAAGTAGCCAGTAGTAGTAGCCATCAAATGAATTAATAATTCCCTTACTTGGTGAGAGATTGAGTTGGGAGCACAGTTGTCCGGTGACACGGCAAGGGCTTTGTCGTTTGAAGGCTGAGGACTTAAGGTAGGCATGGAGGGTTCTTGTTGTGAGACAGAAGCTGGTTGGGACCTTGGCGTGGGTGTTGGAAGAGGAGAAGGAGCAACAGAAGGAGGTGACGGAAGGGGTCCCTCGCTTCCTACACCGGTAGCAGACATGCTACCTGGTCCAGTTTTGAATGAGGGAGGGCCACCAATTGGAGTGCCTGGAGCTCCACTACTAAAAACAAAGTGAAGTCAAGTTCTTATCAAAAATTTTCCAGCAAGTGTTGTATTAATCTACAAAGCTCCTCTTAACATACCGGTTGTTTGAATTTTGATTAGCGGTGCTCTGTGGGTCGTTTGCTTTTGAGTTACTTTGGGAAAGTTGACTGGCGGAATTTTGATAGTCATTGTTGGTTTCCCAATGATTGACCCAATGCCCAACTAGACATTTCTGAATTCTTCGGTGGAAAGTGCTTCGCTTAACTTTACTTTGTTTAGCATCACTAGTAGATGACAAAAAATATTATAAATCCACACATGAAAGATCATATTTTTAAGAATCAATCTACATGAGAAGAGATTATTAAAAGTAATGTGGGCATGTCGACACTCCATAAAAAGTGAAAAAATTGGCCAAGAAACGAAAGGGTGAAAAATAAGGTGTTGGGAACCACAAAACGAATATCGTTAAAAATATACGGAACTTCCCGAAGATCATTTATAAAAGATAAGCGTTAGTCCACACTTACCTGTTAAGTTTAGAACTTTTTGTACTTTGCCCACTCATCGAAGCACCAAAACCT
>JAQIWQ010000067.1:0-29504 GCA_034695825.1 Folsomia inoculata | reverse complement strand
TTTGTTTCCGAAGAAAAACAATAATTAATAGAACAAAAGCAAGACATCTCAAGTACCGACCATCCACCAATTCATAATTATAATAATTGAGAAGGAATTAACAGAAATTATTCAGTCCGATAAAATGTTTCACATTGTAGAATTTATGAACAAATCAACTATTACGTATAACCTTAAATAAACTAAATAGCGTAATTGCCAAATATTATCAATTATCATTCCGTTAAATCCATTTCAATTCCGTTTTATATATCCAAAATCTGATACCTCACGCGTCTCTCTTGGTACTTTTGATACTCATATCGCCATTATTTTGCCAATCTTAACTCCTTCCTAATTACCGTTCAGCACTACAATATCAAGTACCAATCGATCCTTTTGAAAGGGATAAGTCTACAGAAGATATTTATTTTAGCCTATTCGTACCGCTATAATCCCCTTCAAAATAACTATTCCAATACACAGTCATTAAAATATTATCCGTCTTTAAAGTAACTGATGATTGGGTATATATATGGCCCCAGGAAACCTACATAACATTGGAGCTATATTATTAATGCGTTTTTTATATTTGCTTTGTTTTGTCATTTTGAATAATTAACCTATAGACCACTCACTCTTAGCTAGAGTACGTATTTCATTTTTTGTTAACATTAAAAAACCCTACATAACTTCAACTTGGTTACAACAGTTCTTTCAGTACTTTTTTATTGACTCGCAAGTAGATTGACGAGTGGATTTCTTATTATATTACCAGTCTTTTTTTTAAACGTTTTCATATATAATATCTTACTTAACCTTATCCCTTATCGTTGTCTAATAATAACTAATATGATAATGCATGTTGCTATAATTATGATCAATATTATGATATGATACCCAACAAAAATAGACGAAACTACTTCGAGCGTACGAGCCAGCATGGGTGTCCTTTGTTGCTGTACAATTTTTATCCAATTGTTCAGCAGACCAATTTTAAGACAGCTAAAATCGGTTAGGGTGACTATCAGGTCTTTCATTTATTAAACTCACTCCGACCAAAAGTCCAATAAATTTAGACTATTTGGCAGAGGGAATATCTCGCTAATCAGTTCATTTTTTGCCTAATCAGTCCTACGACTGTCTACACATAATCCTAAAGAGCAATTCAAAAGTAAGTAAAGAGCATTTATTGTGTCCTGTAAGACTACATCCCCTCCCATTTTCTCCCGATATAAGCGACTCTGGTTACAAGCAATCCCTTCACTGGCGCTGACTAGTTATCTACGCGATTGCAAATTGAAGGGATTACTTTTATATTCATCAGCAATTAAACTGACTGATTCAGAGAAGTGTAAAGCTTTTATAAATTGGTAATAATGATAAGAGTTTATAACATAGAAGGGGATTTTTGACTCGAGTTCAGATAATTCAACAATTAGTTTGCAGGCAAGAAGTATAATTTGTAACTGAAATTAAATTCGCAGTCTGGTCTACCCCAAAATATTATTAGAGCACCCCTAATCGTAGGCTGTAGTGTTGCTCGTCTTATTCAACGGAAATTAAAACATACGATAGCATTATGTGCACATATAACAGTCTTGAAGGAATCATTGGCGTTTCCTTGATGGAAATTCAATTTAGCAGTTTCACAACAAACATTTCAATGAAATTGAAAAATCTAAAGAAATGTTGGATTGCATCTATGCTACTAGCATGGCTATGTAATATCAATAAATACGTAAAAATGTATAGTCTCCCAATCAAATATCACTCAACATCAGATTGATTATAGGATTAGCGAAGGTTTGGGAGAAAAACGTTGAAGGCGTATTGAAAACAGATTTCTTTTTATACAATTATCTACCCTCTAATATTTCAAAGTTTCGTACATTAAATGCAGATTAAATTAAAATAGACGAAGTACATAATAAAACAAGGTAGTTCGAATGAGAAATCACAGTTGATTAACACATTGATAAGAAGGATATCCATACAAAATTCAGAAACGTTTAGCAACACATGACTTAGCGAATATAATAATATAAAAACATTACTAAACGAACCTTTTGTAACTAAAACCTATTACTTAATAACCAAAGAGTGTGATTTGTTTGCAGCAGTTGCATTGATTTTAACACTAGCATTCCAAGTAGTTTCTGTCTTTAAGTTTATAAAGTCTAAAATCCAAAAGAAAGCAATAAAAGTAGCACTAAGAACAAAAGCGATAATGATGGACCACAACGATTTGTGATATTTTGATGTGTCTCAATTTCCTGATGAATTTCATATGCATGATTGTGAATGCACATTTTTGGATAGCCATACTGATTGCCTTCCTTTCATTACATGCAACAATTCATAACATAACCTAACTAAACGGTTGCTTTAA
Organism: Folsomia inoculata; assembly: GCA_034695825.1. Classification (NCBI taxonomy): domain Eukaryota; kingdom Metazoa; phylum Arthropoda; class Collembola; order Entomobryomorpha; family Isotomidae; genus Folsomia; species Folsomia inoculata. Next base: position 27,133 of record JAQIWQ010000067.1, on the reverse strand, counting down.
AGGTTTACTTTTATAGCGGAGCTGAAGAGCAGAGAAAGTCTGAGTAACTTGTCTAATGAGGATAAGGCCAAGGCGGTGTAATTGGAATTGATGACTACAATATATCTGTGTGAGCTGCATGACGACTTCGTCAACTAAAGTTTTCATTTCAGATCTTTTCATTTCACTTCCAAAAATAACTGCGAGTGGATTGGATTAGGATACAGTTGGCTCGTTTGCGGCAGGTATCATGGTTATCATCGGACTGGAGACGAGCATTCTTGTCCACAAAAGTGTCGGTCGTAATTTCCAACCATTTCCTTAATGTAGGACAGCTTTTTGTGCAAATAGTTGAATTTTTCCTTGGCCTCTTGATATTTCCTATCCTTTTTGTAGGCGTTGTACTCTTTCACTATATGATCCCGGATATTCTAGATATGTGAAAGAAGTGTTAGAAATATTCGTACTTGAGTCAATTAATTATTAAAAGAAGACAACCAACCTGATATTCCATAGTGCCTCGAACCTCATCTCGTAACCGTTCTTCAAGTTGAGCAAACTTTTTAGAAACCCTCTCTATCACTGCAAAATAAATAAAAATGCATACATTATTGCCGGTTCCTAAACCATAAATTAACCAGTTTTTATGATTAAAGATGTTAAGAAAAAATTACCAGCATGCAGATCACGGTATAATGGATAATCACTGTTAAAATCGTCTTTATAGCGACTGCAACATTACAAAAAAAAGAATTTATTAATACCTCCAACTTCGAATCCAACGTACATAAATGATATCACAAATTGCTTTATAACGCTTACCTTCTCTGCTCGTCTGATTCGATGGGCGTATATTGGCTGTAAAAATACCAGACAGTTTTATGAGGCACTCCCATAGTATGGCATTTACGGAAGACAAAAAATTCCAAAAAAATCAACCAAAATTTGCAGTATTTACGTGTTTCTCATTCTTACAAGACTGAGCATTATTTCTATTCAACCTACTGATGTTTACTAGAAATTAAATGATAAGAATAATCGGGTCGTTTGTTTATAAAATGGAACTCAACGAGTGTCTCAAATTTCAGGAATACATTCAAACTGAATCGTCTGGAGCTTTCCAATCCAGACAAATTTATCACGATTCACCAACCATACAGTTACGATTCTTTAAGAGCTTCCAGGTTGTAAATTGAGACAAACTGCAATTCTTACATTGACAGGGGCTAAGTAAATACTCTCTTTTTTATAACACTATCACTCACAAAAAGCAGGCAATACAGTACTTACTTTAAGTACGAAGGATTATCCGCAGCCTTCGTTAAACTATCGCTATTATCTCCTTCTTTATATTTGCGAGTTGGAAGTTCAGTTCCCCTTGTTTGAGCAGATTTACGATCTTCCCCCCGATCCTTTTTATCACTTCTGTCTTTGTCTCGATTTCGAGGCTCTCGGTCCCTGTCACGTCCGCTACAACGGTCCTTATCACTGCGACGATCACAATACCCATCCCTTGATCCGTGTCTCGAGTTTGACGACGACGATGAATTGTGCCCTGCAATTCCACTACCACTAGTGTTGTCACTGAAGCCATTGCCTACACTTGGCACATATGCAGGTTCGCTTGGCGGCCTGGTTTTCACGTCACAGCCATCTTTCTGCTGCTGAACAAGCTGCACTGCGTCATTGGTTTGACTTTCAGGACTAGACTGTGGCGACGGATTGTAACCACTGCCTGATCCGTTAGTAGTTGAGCTCACTCGATTACAACTAGCACTGACCCCAGAGAAAGCAACGGAAGGGTGGGAATTCACATGTTCCAATCCTCGAGAAGAAGTTTTAGCACTGGAAAGTGGCACACTTGGAAAAGCATGCATTCCACCAAATCCGGTCTCATCATTGTGATGATAATGTCGCCCACTTGTGCTCGTACTGCTCCCATTCCCACTATCGATAGAGTCTGTTTCATCCGAGTCCAAGGCTTGATTTCCTTGTGGGTCATTCACTTTTGACGAGCTCCACGTATACGGAGAGAAACCTCCCATGTTCTCATCTCCAGTATGAAATGCATCTTGAGGAGACGGGTGGTTGGTGACTTCAGGGTTGTAGTAAGAAGGGGACGCCTGTTCTCCGACATTGGCAGGACTGCGGCGATTTCCGAAAGAATGGGCCAGCCCAGTGTTCGAAACAGAATGACTACCGCCGTTAAAATTCCCGTTAATACTGCCGATTGGACTAAGTCGGTCGGCAACACGATTCTGATGCAAGTGCGGAGATAAACCATCCCTATCATGGCGCCCGTTATTGAGATTGGCACTCAACCCTTGCGAGTTGGAAGCAGACGGACCAGCGCTGCGAACGGGTCGTTTAAAATGGGATACACGCGGTTTCTTGCTGTTGGGCACGTCCTCATATCCACTAATATCTTCCAGTAGAATTCCATCAGGTCCAACCAATGGATTGGACAACGGACGCTTACCCCCAGGACCGTGTATCTTCTGGCCTCCTGAACCGTTCCCTCCGGCTGACTTAGTTACAAAATGACTGTTATTGGAATATTGGCCATTTTGATGGTGGGAAGGGGAGGAATGACCACCCGAGCTGGTGGAAGCCGTACTTCTTGGCGACAGTCCACTACACCCACTAACTCCACTGCTCACACTAGAATCATAATAATGTATGAACACGTTTAGATAGGTAAAATGATCAATGAAATGAAATTACGTTGTACAGAGGAAATGCCAACTCACCTAGAATCACTGCCAGGAGGTGTAAGGTTCTGCGGCTTACGTCTGAAAAATTTCCAAATCAAGGTATTTTAATTGTGAGGAACTACTGAAAATGTGAAATATTTTACAAATAGATTGCCCACCTTTTCATTAGCTGCCGTTCCTGCTCCCTATTACCAAGAAACAATAAATCAAATTGTTAAATTTAAATTAACGGCTTTCAATACTAGTAAACTTACGAATAACAAGGCCAGTCCTCTTGAACATCATTCCATACTCCTCGTAAAAGAACTATAAAAGCAAATAAATTGAGCAATACAACTACTATACAAATAGTGATAAATCAAGAGTATCTTTTACAAAGTATCTTTTACAACTTGTGTATGGTACATATCCATCATGGTATATAAAAAAAATTATTGTCTTACCGTATTCGTTATTTTTGAAAGTGGAAATCTGTTTCAGTATTGTCATCACCAAGTTCTTTTCCCGATCTTTGATTCCATCTATAACCATGAAATGAATTTTCAAGTATTATTGTGAGCTGGTTGTCACCTTCATTGCTTCATGTTGAAATGTTATTGAACATTACAGAAAGCCATCTCGTTGGCATTAACGTAGGATTTAGTCATGTCGCCGGAAATTTGTAACATGGTTAAATCCTGCGATGAAGCTAATACTGTGGCTTGCCATAATGATTCAAGCGTACTTTCCCATCTACATTTAATTTCATGTGCAAATAAAAAATGATTTATTTTAAGCCTTACCTCGAGACACTCGAGCTTGTAGTTCAGGTTTCTTAAAAGGCTTTATGGCTAAAAGATGAATCAATCTCTCCCTACATAAAGCAAAATTTTGACGTTACATCTCAATATTTTTTTATAATAATTGTTGTACAATTGTTGACTGCATACTTTAAGGGTCTTTTGGCAATATCCGCAGGTCCAATTCCAGGTTTACAACTAGAAGGTCGTGTATTTCCGTTGTTTGAGCTATTGTTTCCTACCGGATTGAATCCACTAAAATTTCTATTCGGGGTTATGGACTGTCCAAATGTCGAGTTTGAAGATTTTGAATTGGATAATGACAAGTTATTAGGAGACGATTTTGAATGACTGAATGGCGACGTTTCACGACGAGCCATAGGAGGAGGAATGCGATCTTTCTTTCTTTTTTTCCCAATATCCGGTCCATTTGGTTTGATTTCTTTAGCACTATAAACATTCATGTAAAATTATTAGACACTTGCTTTTGTGTTAATGATCACTTTATGTCCACCACAAAAGTTTCTTCAGTGCTCATTATTAGGCATTCAATACTGACATGTCAATGTCATTTCATGATAAATATTTCGCCGCAAATTCAAGGACGAATATTATATATTAACAATCAGCAATGACGGAAACTGTGGCGAGCACTTTTTTGTGAAGAAACTCATCCAGACTTTGGTGCAGAACAAAATATCAAATTTGTACCATTCTTGTTTTCTAATATCTTCAGCTTGAATAAATCTTTGTCGCGTTTCTTCATAGACAGCATCATTGGCTTTAACTCTCAGCTTAAACGGTAGCGCCCCCAACGACTCCAGCGACCTGAATGGAACAATTAGAAAACATAAAAAATTATGTTATTTTATTCAATTTTATTTGCAACACGCTCAAAGGCGTACATCAAGATTTGTTCATTCTCCTAAAGAATCTCAACTTTCTTATTTTATATGTGATTAATAGCTTTAAGTCAAGTCATCATGACCAGCAGTAAACATTAGCTTCGCCATCATTTTCATTTTAGTGACTATCCAAGTCATTGACAATGTTTTCTTATTTTTGTTATTCTTAATTCAATTCAAATTCTGCCAAGAGTCGATAAGAAGTGAGATAGAAGCGTGAAAAACTGTCAGAAATAGACCACGGTCATTGATTGGATATCCATTTTAAATCAATACTGGTTTTGTTGCTGGTTTGAGCTTCAACTTTTTACTTAGAACATTGCATCGTTTTTCTGCAATTTAATTGATTGTTACATTACTATAAATAATAATTATTGATTACAAGCTGTAACGTAATCCGAGTGAAATTATTTGTTACTGAACAAAGTAACAAAGGATTTCCATATGTGGTTGTATTCTTGGTGTATGGGATTTGATTGATAGGCAATTAATTACCTTGAGCTCGATTGTTGAATGCACTCGAAACTTCCTGATGGACCTTCTATATCAGCATTTGACTGAAATAAACATTAATAGTAATTAATAATAATTTATGAGAACGTAGAATTATATTACATTACATTATTGCATAAATTATACCTGTAAACTGAAGTCGAAGGTTTGACCCTGACTGCTGCTGTGCGATGTGGGAATATTAATCCTCTGCAAAAAAAAATAGAAAGCGTGTTTAATTTCAATATCAAGCATGGCTTATTGAACAATATTATTATAAGCTCATTAGCATTGTGAAAGGTTTGATCGTTGGATTTTCAAAAATGATATAATGGATTATGGAGATCTTCTTATTCGATTCAATAGTGACCGTTCAAAGTGATCACCCTGGCCTATGTCTAGAAGCAAATGCCAGGAAAGCTTTCCAGTATTAATGTGATTGTGTGATTCACAAGTAGCAGTAATGGTGAATTTTTTAGTTTAAACAATTACATCTAAATATATAATGTTTAATGCAAGCTATTGCGGAACAATTTTAGCAGCATTCTATTGTTAAATTGAAATTTACACATCAGAAAACACTCCAGTTGCAAAATATACAATCAAGCCATGCAGTCTAATATCGGTCAACATAACATTTCATTTGGCACTGAAAACAGTGCAATTCGTCGGCAGAGAAAATTTCAGCAGTTTAAAACTAAATACTAAAAGTGGAAACACAAAAATATCACAACATGATGATAATATAAAGTAGAAAATGTACCCTAACATGAGCAAACACCAACAATGGTCAAATTAGCCAACATTTTCAACAATGCAATTCGCTAGATGAGCAGTCCAATTTCAACCATCATCTCAGCTTGAATCTTGCTACGCCATCGTCATCGTTGTATTGCATTGCAATTTAATTTATGAGATAACCAACAACAACGCACCATTGTACTTTATCCTTCACGTTATATAGAATCTCATCTCATTCCCTAACACGTAATGAAATAAAAATGATGCACATTTCATCCCATTACAAAGTGCATTGATAAATCATCAAATTTGGTATTCAAGTCTGTCAATTTTTGCTCGGTAACTTTCTATTTTTCGCGAAATAAAATATTGTCGGTCGGCTTCACTCATACTCTTCCATACTATTTCTATTCATTTACTTTTCATTGCATTGGATGACTATGGTAAAGTAAAGGCGAACAGAGCAGACATCATCCATGAAATGTTGCGAAATAAGATGTGGTTGCCAGCATATGCAATGCAACAAACAGAATATACTTAACTTGAAGTAATAAATCACAATGCACCAATTGCACTGCACTTTTGTTAATGCCAACTACTTTGCTTTGCTATTACTAAATTGGCAGACTCTCAAAAATAACAAATTCCGCCATGAGTCTAGCTAATGCAAAGAAAGGTAAAATAATAGAAGGTGAAGCTATCCCTTGAATTTGAATTAGGAAAACAGTTAAGACGTTGCAATGGCCTTTTAGAATATGCATTTGTTCGATGTGATCTGGTCATCGCTAACATTAGGACACTCAATCCAAATCCAATTCTTCTCAGGGTTAATCATTAACCTATTTTTGCCACGGCGGCAGATAAAGTGTTACTAGGTTGGATTGTGGCTGCACTATATGTTACACAATAAAATAACTGTTGAGTATCTCAAAAGAAACTTATTTATTAACGTATATTTAGTAGTCCATTATCTCAATAAATGTACAAGAAAGTATGATTTTGAATAAAAGGATTTATTATTTATAACAGCCCTGAACATGAGTTATCTAACCCATTATTACTAAATGGACTTAAAGGGTCATTCAGTTTATGAATGGGGCCAAAGTTCGAAACATTTTGATATCTTCCAGACAAGACGATTTTCAGTACAAGTACAGCTATATAAAAGTTGCTGATTCTAAGTTTTGCAATTAAGAAAACAACGGCCATCTTTGTTGTTAACCTCTAGCATCACGAGCCGTGTAGTAATATTGCCATGTAGTTCTGTAACGCTTTTACTGATTAATAATATGTACATAGTTAAAGTTTCGTGATTGAACCATATTTTATGGATTTATACCTTTTGTCAATGATTTCAAGATCATCATTAAAAATGTTGTGATGTTTATACCTATTTGATTATTACCGACGTCATGCAAAACTAGTGGACCGTGTGACGGATTCTATTGTCAAAACATTGCATCTTATGCTTCAGCGAAAATCCATACTGTGAAACGAACATTTTAAGTTTCTATAATACTAACCACAACCACATAATTAAATACGAACGCGTAACGTTATGCATGAATCGAGATTTTGAATGTGTGCACATACATAGACTAGAATTTTTTACAGTTTCACAGCTACTTCTTACTTCATCAATGATTATATTGACAAATCCAAGCTTTACTTTAGGACATAAAAAACGTACAATGACTACCAACTTTCCCCAAAAATTATGAAAAAGGTGAGAAGCAGTCAGTTTATAACGAAAGCCCTCACACAGACATAATAAAATAATTCCAATATTAAATGTGCAAATTAAATTATGTGTAGTAAACGTGCGCGAGCATACGGAATGGATATAGTAAGATAATCAGGACGTAATCATGATATTTCATTCAATTGAGATAAAATGCATCATCGATAATGTGCCATGGCATGATCATTAAGAAATCGTAACCTTCAATATTCAAATGTTATTTACCGACAGTTAAGAAATCCCTAACCCTGACCAAATCATTGATTGAATTCATTAACTCACGAAGTCTCATTGTCATCATACTACATAACAAGTCAATTGTGCATGCTATGATAGTGGACATGACATGCAATGTCGTGAACCGGAAAGGTTAAATCCCATTCATTACTTTGTACGATTCGTACGACTGGTCCAGAAAATTCAACTCAATTCATTTCAGTAAGCAGTCTAAACGTTTAGTTAGGCGTGGTGAACGCTATCGAACAATAACGTCGTAACACGTAAACAACCGGAAACTAGACCACAACTGGCAACATCACTTTTTGCAAGACATTTTTATAATTTTCACAATAATAGATTCATCTAGAAGCGTAATTAAACCACATCAATGTCCGAAGCTTGCAAGTTAAAATATTCTCATTCATACATAATCCACCGTTGGAACAGAGGATGAGCTTTCAGTTAACCAAATAAATAGTTTAACTTTGTCTGCAGATAAGGATACTACTGATTTGAACAACGTGGTGGATACTCCGCCTATGATGCAAACGGATGAACTCATTTAGCAAATCTAGACGTCAAATTTAGAGCTGCAATGCAACGAGACATGCACTTATTTCCGCCCACTTGGTTGCTATTTATTTCATTTAAAGCCGCGTCGTGTCACTTGACTTTTGGTAATTGTAAAGTTCCTGTAACAAAAGTCAGTCGTGTCTAGAGATCTTCATTCATATCTAAATCTCGAACTGTAACATTATATATTTTAAGAATCATTCTTAAAGAATGCACTTTTTCTGTACTCCCTGATATTATAACTCTCTAATAAATGCAGTGGAACAAGTTACACCTGTTGCACTTAACACTGCAACCCTTGCAGTTTGGCGTTCTCCTTCTGCAACAGCTTTCCACAGGATTTAAACTAAATTGGATTGCCAAAACGATTCATAAAAAGGCTTAACATCACTTTTCTATGTCTTCAGTAATTGGAAGAGGCTGTTAATTCCTTTAATGAGAAATAAAATGTCTGATTCATCATCTTCTTAACAATCTCAGAAGCAGCAGCTGTATATAGTATTCTGACCGATTTTAGCCCAACATTAGAATGAGGTGAGATGAAACAATGCTACAACAATGTCTACAATGTTGCCGGCAGATGATGATAATGATAATAATGATCGAATGATGTCTTATCGTTGGCAAATAGTAAATCTTCTCATTCTATCGTAAACTAATACTAAAGCCGGTATTATTTTAGCATTGCATTTCGATCTACAACGTTCCATTGCAAGATGCGAGTTCACTCTGTAACAATAACTGTGCTTTGTCCCAAATCGCCGGTTTCACAAATGGTCAGCATTAAACGTTCTATTGTTTATTATGGTGGAGCTTTTGTATCCATCCACACGAATGAAATCACCAATCTTTTCATTTCAAAAATCGCATTCAATTCCCGATCACTAGTTGACAAGCAATTGTATAATTCCACCATACAAATTAGAAGCAGGAACGCAATCAAAATAAAAAGATACAGCAAGCAAGCATGGCAAATAAAATAAAAGTAGAAAATAAATACTATGCATGGAATAGAGATCGAGTAGATTAACTAAGACAATTTTATTTAGGTTCAAAAATGAGCTCGACCCAATACCAAAAAAGTTAGCTAAATAGAATAAATTCCACATGAGTTATTCAACCATGTATTCAAAACTCTTACTCAAGAGAGTCCTACTTACGGCTACGACGTTAAACTTAAGTTTGATTACAGGTTGGACTCAGAATAAGCGTTGATTAGTTGGCGAAAAGATTTTATGGACTCACTGCAAACAAAACATCACAACAAGCACAAGTATAGACTGCGGCTGCGAAATTGCGGAGGTGCACAATATGCATAAGTGAAGGTGTGAAGTTTGAATGAATTTTTTTGATTACAAACACGCTTAAGGTGGATGAGATGTTAACGTCATGCACAATTTCCACCGTATTAGTGAGGTATGAATGAAATGAATAATGTCAACGCGCTGAATAGCACGTTTAGTTGTGGATTTGGACACGGACAATCATTGGCGAATAATGGGCATGGCTTCAATAGGTACGCGGGACTGGCTCCATTCTGTGAGTCTGTCTGGCTTCATTTTTTTTGTGGGGAAACCACATATTCGCAAAATTGGAGTACAACGAAATGGTGTCAATTTATGGAGATTTTTTGAAGGACTGTAGCACAGTTGACAGTGGATGGAACTTTGCTCATCAATAAAGGATCTAAATACTATTTATCAGTTATCCTGATCCAAGTACCTAATTTTGTGGCCTGGCGTGGGGTAATTTTCAGGAACGGATTCCATAACCATGCTGTTGAGTGCTCATTTTTAATAAAGTCGTACTATTTCACCACTATAAATAATTGACTGCTTGATTATAAATAGTTATTGTCAACCTGTCACATTTTATATAACTGCATTTTCGTTGGTACTAGACAAAAAGTCGACGGAGTACAATTCTGACCATTTATTGTCCCTGCTGGCATAGCATACCTAATCTGTGTTTAAACATTGTGTTAACAATTTCACACTTTTTTGCACAAATACGTGTAAACCGTTGTTCATGAACTCAGTAATCAGGGATGGTGAAAATTTTAAACCTAGCATTAAATTGGGCTACGAAACTTACTTGTCGTCTTATATTTTATATTTTGCATAAGCCCCTTTTGCGTCCAAATGTCCTCATTATAATACAAATAATCAAATAATCTATTTACATAGTTTATATAACTAACAAACAGTCTGATGAGGGTAAGTTAGTTGTAATGCTGTAAATCGAGAAGTAATCAGAAAGAGTAACTGCTCGTCTAGCAATTTCATGGGCTTGGCTCTTTCAAGTTGGACATTCATACTTTGATTCGACTCGCTTGACCAGACCAAACCACATTCAAGATAACAAGAATGACCGATGCACGAGGATGTAATATCAACTCGACGTAAAACGAAAACAACCAATGCGAAGCTATGCAAAAAGAAACTGCTATGTACAACAATACAACAGGACGCGAAGAAGATACTGGCAGTAAGTGCCAAGTGGAAGTCATTGCACAGAATTTAAAATTCAACTATGACCATACGTTGCAAGATTATTTTACCTACCTGCCTAACTCGAAATCGGTATTCATGCGTATTACAGGAATAATATGCAAAATCTATAGATCTTTGTTTCAAAATTTAATATTGTTCATGCATGCGAGCGAACGTTAATAAAACAATAATTTACAAAGTCTCGTTAATGGGAATATCGTGCAACACAATAAATAATTCCAACATAGTGAGCTGAAATTATTAAAAACGGCAGCTTATTCATATTCAAAAATGTTAGTAGTAATCGCCCTATCGCCCAAATTTTGCACTTTAGGTGAAAAATAATTATCATAATTCAATTACAAAGAACTTCTATTGGACAACCAAATCCAAACATTTTTCGATCATGCGTTGCTTTTTAAAACATCAAACCACGAATTTCCGGCAGACATCTAAAACAATTGTTTATTAAATGACAATCAACGTTTGCTCATCAGTTTTAAAAGCCGCTAACACGTTCATGAAAAATATTTACAAGGTTTCTCACTCTTAAAATAAAAAGTTTTTGGTTGTGGTTTCTGTAAACCAAATACATACAAGCCAAATCAATGTCAAGTGAATTTTCCGAGTTGTTAACATGTGGAGGTGTAAAAAATACAGAGGAAGATATTGCTTGCCGAATGAAGTACATATAATGTTTGTTGACAATCTCCCCACTTGGACTGCGAAATTAATATTTGCTGTGCATCTTAGTTATCTCCCTGCGACTATCAGGGTCTGAGAACAAGAAAGGAATTTGATCTGCTAAAGTCGCTAACAGTGTTTTTTTTGATGTCTATAATTTAGCTGGGGATTTCCATCACTCGAAGCCATGCCGTAGCATTGTTTGGTTCAACGTTTCTTTCACTTTTAGAATGGATATTTATTTAGTTTCAACGGTGTCAGTGTTGATTGGGATTCAAATGATGCACATAATTTTCAAGTGATTAAAAATAAAATACCCTACGCCAATCTCCATGTTATGTAAAACTGTATAAGCACTAGTACATTTCAGCCATACCAGCCACAGCCATCATGCAGCAATAAAAGCAGGTTGTTCAGCTTCTTCAAGTCAGATCAAAAAAATGAAATGAATGCCGATTAATTGGAAATTGAAATTTAATTGTTTCGACCACTTGGCATCAATAGTCAAGATGTTATTGATTTGTATGCACAGACAGGCTACTGGCAAACTTCTAAGCTTATTAGCGTGCATCCCTTCATTCAATATCTCGTCTTTAAATCAATTAAACAAAATCAAACACGCTGTTACGCTCATTCAAAAATTAAAGAAGCACCATGCACGACCATAATCGACATTCCATTGCTAAGAAAGCAGGATGTTGTATTCTGCATTTGTTTTAGGCATTTTTAGAAACCTTATATAGTGTCCTTCTTTCTATAAATGCAATGCTGAGACTTAATTGTCGTATCCCAAGTGCGTTCAATAAAATGAGATGAATTATTCAGTTAGTCTAACCTTTGATAAAAAATGCAAGTTTCTCTCTTCCTCTTTTTATAGAGGATGGCCCACACGTTATTCGTCAATCATTCATTAAACTTGTTGCGGACACTCGTCTTTAATTTTCATGCATTCCGTTTACAACTAGACTTTTGGCTGGGGCAAGAACACTGTCATTTTTACATTAAACTTTCACAAGATCAGAAAAACGCTTTTTTCATCACAGTCATTAATATTATATTTGCATGTATTTATTTATTCCCTTTTATCAGATATTTATTATGCTGCCTGCAAAAGATGTCCTTACCATATTACCAATAAACGTAGGTAGACAACATTTGCTTAGCCAATGTATTGTAAGTTTAAAGTAATAAAGTTACTAATTTGTGTTTGCATTAATTATGGAAATGTAATCATCTCATTACGAAATCAAACTTGGTGCGGCTTGACTTTGACTCGACTGTGCGTTTCACATTATATGACTTGTCTTTGTAATGAATCCATGCAATTTGGGGTTATTATCGTTTTTGTAAGAAACGTTTTTTTAAAGATTTGCTAAAAGTATGGCATAATATCTATAAGTCAGAATACCAATTCAAACTTCGCATTTATATAAAAATAAAGCCTTATTAGAATACTTCAACTCTGACCAAAAACACATCAGTTAGTTACCAGTCAAACTAAATAACTCACAAGATAGCAGAAATCTTGAAGTCTCCTCTACATAAGCCTAGCACACACAAAGAGATCGACGTGAACGTCTCAATTTTAACCATCAGTTCAGACACAATTGCTGAATGACTAGATTTAATTTGTGACTCGGTCTGAGGGAAATACAAGTGATTGGACTGAATTGCACAATCATTTCTGTATTGAGATTGATTGTTTTTTATTTTGTAGGCTTCAACCAGCTGTGCTTCATTCCTCTGATTAAAAGTTGCTCAAGGCTGTTAAATGGGAAACACAGCAGGTAAAGTCTGATAAATTCTACAGAATCTAGATAGAAGACGAGCTACACAAAAATCCTGCAACAAATAAAACGACAAAATGCTCCAAGCAATGTAATTCAACTAAATAACTCAATAGCTGATAAGCTCAATTCGAATTCAAGTTTAGTTCCCTGGTAATTCAAACGCATTACAGCTAAGCCTAGTCACCATCAGTCCATTATAAAATGTAAGTAAACTACAATGCACAATAAACAATGCTAAGGCTGAATACATAATTCGATTTACTTGTCCCACAGCCCTAGTCTACCATGCAGTGACACAGATTCGGCTAAATGGTTAAAATAATGTCTCTCTGTTGTCTGTTTCTCTCTCTCTTCATCCATCCAATATATATTCTGCATCACACTGCTGCATTCCAAACAAAATTCTATAAAAATTTGCTTATTATGACGGAGGTTTATACATTAATTTGGTTTTGAAATATCAAGAGCAGTAATTAATGTAAGTCTTCTACCATGATTTTACCACCACCCATTTATCATCAAGGGGAGCATTGAAATGGTTAAAGACTCGTTCGGTTCAGTAGCATCCAAAAATGGCATTAAGCCGATGATGATCTTACGCGATTTCTACACGTATCGTTATTTACACACACCTAAATTCATAAACCAAACACAAAATGATCACACAAACAACTGGCTGTGGAAATCGTCTACTAATTAGGGTTTCGCAGTAGGAGCAACTCTTTACGTATTGAATGTGTTCATCATGTCTAAAATTAACGAGTGAAGCCCATTCTGAGAACTGGCTTAGCTTAGCTTATATCCATAAATTTATGCATTGTTTTCTTGTTTGTTAATGTAAAGCAGATTGGGATTTGCCCAAAGGACAACAGGTGTCGATGTAACACAATGCCATGCTGATGACTGTTTTTAGGTGCGTTTTACGGATGAGAAATTCCTAACTTTATTATTTACTGCAATTTTATGACAACAGTTAAATTGGCGATGTGGTGACACAGCTTTGGCACTGACTCTGCTTGCAAGATCCAAACTTATAGGCAAAAATCTGAAACAAATCCGGTATCCTGTCAGATCCAAACTACTGACTGACTCCTTGCCTGTCTGGCCAGTGGCCAGTAATATTTTTTTATGCATACCGTAAGAAATGGTCATTTCAACAATGGGAAACATTGTAATTTTATCTTCACTCTGAAAATTGATCAGTAATAATAAGTAATACCCACCTCAACTACATACCACTTGATAAATATAGTGAAGTAACCAGGATAAAACCTAATGCAAACCCTTACATTAATTTAACTATAGTAAATAAACTTAATTATAAGTACTTGTCTCAATAGCATGGTGTTATAATACTTGAACACAAAACCAACGAAACCAATCAACTAAAATTATAACATCGTCATCATGGCATGTACGCACGCAGAAGATGTTGTGCAATTCGTGGCAGTTCACCTTTTGGATAAAGAGTTCACGCCAGTATTGAACCCGAGAGAGAGGACAGATAACTCATGAATATGCAGTCATTATTTAAACGTTTAAGCTAATTCTCCTAAAATCCACACTGGCAATCAATCACCAATAGTCTTGCCTCATATTGCTCATTATGTTTCTTTCATTAGCATCATTCATTACAGTCGATTAACTCGACTTCTATGTCTAGTGTCTAAGGATCGAGTAACCGACATAATTCATACGTAGAATACATTACAGGAATGCGAGAAAGCGGCTTGTGTAACTTGATTGATTCTGAGTATTTCAAGAGCCAAAGTTGACAAAGACTTTTGTTCTAAAATGTATTGTAAATCTGCAAATGTTACAATCATTAATCATGCATAACTCTGATTCATATGAATGCTCAGTTCAGGCTCTCCCATCGACAAAATAAATTTTCCGTCAATTCCTCAGTCGCAACTTTGTCCAGATATTTTGATTGGATCCAAACTTACTTCCAACTAGGTAAAAGTATCCTAATTCAGCCAACCAGGAGTTTAAAGGATGGCAACAACATTGATAATATTGAATACGGTGAATTTAACCAATCACCAGAGACCATACAAAATAGAAAAATTATTGAAGGCCAAACAGGACGAGTGAAAACTGCGCTGCACCTCGCTCCATCATTATCATCATCATAATATCCAATCCAGTCGCATATAATACTCATGGATGATCTATACATATATTCATCTAGGTTATTATTTGTTGGCTAAACTTTTAGTAAGGTAAGTAGACAGTTCAAACCAAACAGTTTTTTGTGGCGGATAAGCTTTCAGTCATTAAGCGAGTTACTATTCAACTAATAAGCTTGAACCCCTTCTCTTCGTTGACAAAAAGAGCATCGCAAAAGTCTCGACATTTTGTTGGGTCTCAAGAGTTTTTGGAACTCGCTAACGATCGAGATGATGATGAACTGATGGCGTGGCTTGGTTGTGAATTGAACTGTACTGGATCCGTGGATTATTCATGCTACGTAAAATGTGTCCTCCTATCACTATCACCCAACAAAACTCGTAACTCATAGTATAACACAAATTGAATTGAAGATCTGGCCTTTTTGTTGACTGACGCTACTCAGTTCATGCTTTATTTACACACTACAATACGAACAATGCACCACAAAGCACTCCCAGCCATTAACTATTTGTACTTTACAATGTCATTTTAGCTTAACGACACCTAAGAGAGAAGTCAGGGTTATTTTGCGGACATCTCGCCATCCTAATCTCGTTACTGCTGCACACTGGTACCAGCTTGCTAGCAGCTTTGTCCTCAACCAGCAACAAGGTAAATTATGGTTGGAGCAAAAAGATTTATGCAATAGTGCTGCTATGCTTATTTGGTAGCTGTTATTTGCTACTCAGTCATTCAAATCCAAGAAGCAGGAACATTCATGGCCAAATCAACCCAGCTCAACCTCAACTAGAAGGCTAGTTCTTACGTCGACATCTAATTTCGTGACTAGTGTTACAATGAAAAAGTGATATGACATTATTAATATTTTTCCTAATAAAACATTCCACCTAGTGATTACTTCCTCTGATTACATTTCCCACACGTAGGCAACATTTTCACAAAATAGGGCAAAAGAGATATTCCAGGTCTCGTTCCTGATAATTCATTCATCATTAATATTATCTACGATGTATGTAATTACCTCCAATTAAGCCATAAATCCTCAATTTCATACAAATACCCAAATTACTCAAATCTTGGGGCCAAGTATAGGCGATGAAAATAACCTTTGGCTTTTGAATATCACATGTTTTGTCGTTTTCATTAAAGATAAAAAATCCAGATGTATTTTCAATATGTCGAATCTCCTTATCGCCTTGCACCAAAAATATCATAAATGAAAACATAATCCAATTTTCCTAAAAATGAACTCTGCGAAAACATTTTTGAGAATCGTTGAAAGCACTTTGCAATAAATAAGCAACAATACATGCATTGTCACGTATATACATACCTATTTCATTTGCAAATAAATAGAGCGTTTATAATTGAGTTAATTACAAGCGAAAAGTATGATAAACAAGAGCAGAGTATGTGACGTGTTTGTGTCTGGATTGTATGAAGGATAAAAAGTTGATCCAAGTGTACGCCACCACCAGACTTGAAACCTTTCCGTAAATTAAGGCCACATAATTTTGATGATTGGTTGTCTTGTCACAAACATTACATATGGAACAACCAATCGTCTCATTAAATGTTTGGATTGCGTAAACAGTTTACGAAACTTCATATGTATATCCATCTATCTACCCTTCATTATAATGACATTAAAATGAATAGCTCTTACAATCTTGATATTGATTTCATCTACGTCTAAAATTACAAATAAAATATTGTATCTGTATTTTTCCTTGAAGGATATTCAATATTGTATCAAAAGTCATGTCCTCCGATACCGTTAAACATAATATTAATAATATTGAAACCTACTTGGACCACACGTCAAAAGTTCATTACATTATTCTTCCCACCACCTCAATGCCTTGCATAATAACACGAGAAAACCATCAACTAACCAGCTTAGCAACTTTAAGAGTCAATCACAAAATAACTGAGCAAAATTCCTGAATTCAAGTGTAAAGGATCGCAATAAAGATTCGAAATTCTAGACAAAGCAGGAAGCAACTGCACGGTGTTGCATTTTAATTTTACAATGCAGTATGAATGAATAAAAAATTAGAGATAAGCAAGCAGCGAGCATTGCAATTCTAAAATGATCATGTGTAATCGACGATACGTTGAAAATTCTCAACTCTCGTCTCTTTCCTAGCGGGGAACAAAGAACTATTTGCATGACTGAGCCGTTTGACTACTGTTACTGACGATAAAATGTTGGCAATCGTACAAAATCTGTACAAAACAAGGCAAGGAATGCAACAGTAGGTAGTTGGATTGCTGGCTCAGACTCACACTTGAAATTCAAAATTCAATTCTGTAAGCCATTAAGCCTAAAGGAGAGAGTTGTTTAGCTATGCTGTTGCTACAACTTATTTCATGTGAGGAGACATGCGAATAAAATTCGCCTGCTAAATTGAATTATATCCCCAACGATCGGACAATATCTCGCTTAATCAAACCATACGGAATATCTGAGAACCGAGAGACAACAATACACTGACTACGGCATTAAATGGGGAAGCACGTCTCGTTATTCCTCAATGAAAGTACACACGCATATCTCTCTACTAAACATGACATTTTAAATGCTCTATCGGAGCCACAACCAATGCTCTCGCACAACTGCATAAGATACGGAAATAGTTTAAAGCAGCGACCATCAAGGGATGGGCTAATATAGGCTTGGCGATTTAGTTCAACACAATAAAAAAGAAATACTAGCAGTGACAATGTTGCGAACGTCGCATTTCAAAAGTAAAGTCTCAACAGTTCAACACATTGATTGCTAAAATGGGATGTGACTGCATGGCAGTGCATGGTGGGTGTAAATGTAAACGGAGCAATCTAGGCTTGTGTGTCGCCCGTTTGTTCCGTCGTCGTAGGAGTAAAACTAATTTAATTTAATAGTAAAAGGAAGGAACGTAAACTAATCCGTTCTAGTCTGGCAAGCATACAAATACTCGCATACCAAAGTCAGTTTTACTACCATCTAGCCAACGATTGAGTTAAGACGCAGTGAATAAATTTTATCTATAATTTCAACCACACAATTCTTAGAGCTAAGTAGCTCCTCGATCTGTACCTCAGATAAAATTTTTCTCTTCTTACCTAATGACATACAAAAAACTGCAACGTAACAACTTACAACGTCATTTAATCATTGCTCATATACCTATTTACCCCATACATACAATTGCTAATTTAATGAAATCCCGTGCACATTTTCGGGTAGTTGCCTTGACCTAAGTTATAGACAGCCAGAACTGTGCGTAAATTTAACAGTATAAAACGTAATGTAGTCTCATTCAAGCATTTTGCATTGTAATAAAGCGCATTTTGCAGCGTTGCAGTGAATTGCAAATGCAAAGGAAATGCAGCAGCAGAAGCAGCAGTTGCAAGGAAGAATACAGAGAAACAGCAGAATAGGAAGTGCAAGAAGAAGTCTTCCTGGAGGTCGAAATGAATGCAGTGCAAAAGAAGTACCACCAGACCAGACTGAAGTTGTGGGAAAGCGGAGAAAGAAGGCCAGTGGCATTAGGGTTTCGAATTGAATTGAACATTCAACTCAGGCCCATTCCACGGCGAAGACTGAAGGTTTCCACAGCTCTTATATACCAAGATGGGAAGCGATGAAATGTCGAAGCTTAAAATCCGCCACCCGCTTCAGCCCACCAACATTTACAGTTGTGGTTGTGTTACACTACCAACTTGAGGGGGCAATTGCTTACCAATGAAGAACTTGTTTAGCTATATAACACTAATTGTGAATAATATTGCTTTATACATCCCCATAGGTTTTGGTCTATTCTGTCTGGGCGAACCCCAAGAGAACCTAGTAGCATTGTGCTATCAGCCAAACGACATTCAGAACAAGTTTACCCCCTTAACGGAATTACCAACCCATAAGCATTA
Source organism: Folsomia inoculata (assembly GCA_034695825.1). Classification (NCBI taxonomy): domain Eukaryota; kingdom Metazoa; phylum Arthropoda; class Collembola; order Entomobryomorpha; family Isotomidae; genus Folsomia; species Folsomia inoculata. The sequence goes on along the minus strand of JAQIWQ010000067.1, from coordinate 7,979 downwards.
AACAAACCAGTCATATCACTTTGCAGATTAACAAATCTGTAAGTAGCACTCGGCCAGATCATCGTAGAAAATAGACATAGGAGAAACCCATAGGTTTCTCACATAATATGCCCTGTAGCTAAAATAAAAATACTTTGCAATACATGCCTACACTATACAACTGCGACTTCAAAGTACCTAAATCTGCTTAAATGGGCATACCATCTGAGAAGGGGAATTGGTGATCATGCAGCATCATTATAGTGTCGCATCGCAAAATCCCAACAACCATCCACGTTATACATATTATACGATTTCTATCAGTTTGACATTCCCAGCCATCCATCCTTCCATCCGTATATATGTACACACGAATGAATGTGCTAAATAAACTAATGCATAATGGAGAAGAGATGATCATCCTTCTTCTCACCTCCCCATAGGCTGTCGATTAACAATATACCATACATTATGTACGTGGTTCATCAAATCTCGAACGTCATACTTCTGACTTTATCTTCATTTTATCAATTTAAACTTTAACCATCGCCTAGATCACAACGCAGTTGGGAGTTGCTGTGATTGGTTAAAATAATAATAGTACGATGAAAGTTATTATATATAGTAGTATATGCTACCACCATCACCAAACCACTCTGACTGAAGCAACCACAAAATTGCAAATGAATTTTAGGAATTTATCACTTCAATCTCATAGGCAAATCCTGTTTGCACAAAAAACTCTGTTGAGCATAGTCAAATCAAATCTGCAATCAATCCCTTGTCCAAACCGTTGTCAATCTGCACAACTAAGGCACAAATATGCTGCTTTAAATATCTCATCGGATCTCTAATTGCAAAACTGCAAACTCATAATAATCGAATCAACATTTTAATAGATACAGGAGCTAAAATTATAGAATCATCCATCCTTCATGGGACTATCAAATCAATAATGTCTGATGAAATATTCCCAACTCTATCAAGCAAGCAATTTTGCGATTTACCATGCCTTTAACCGTTTAGAATGACAGGACATTGTTTTTGCAGACGACTGACGAAAAGGCAAGTAGCTGAACAGTGCATCGAACGAAGGGTAAAGTTATGTTATGAATCCTCTGGACAGAGTTGGTGCCAAAATGAAGGTTTTGAAGTTTCTGTGACGTCTTTTAGTTTAAAATAAAATAAAACATCTCGTAATGATGATGGTTACCGCTGTGAATGCTTGTGTATGACTCGACATCGACCTGATCCGACCGTGGGACCGACATAACGACTTCAAGGAACAAGTGATAAAGATAAAACAACGACGAAAACCACAAAGCATACAATATGTATCGGTACCCAAGATACACGGAGGACTTAGAACGAAGGCAGATCATATCATCAGAATAACAATAATTCAGAATATAATCATAAGCCTACAAATTGTTGCTAACTGCCACTGGCAGTAGAGTAGATAGTCCCTAATCCTGTGTATTTGATAACATTGACAAACGCATCACGTCAGTGATCTCAATCCAATCAAGTTGAAATTTCTCCGTAAAATGTGCATTGCTTAATTCAGACAACTTTAGAGCAATACATACGAAGAGCTCTGAAACTAATCCGTTCAAGGAAACTTTTTGTTATCAAAATGCGGAACAGGGTTAAATCCTCCATTTTCCATTAAATGCTTAATTCCCCAGTTTCAAAGTGTGAGAACAGATTCTTTAAAAAATTAACGGGCCATGATAAATGACTTCTCAGTAGTTTAAGTAGCTTCACATAACTTATGCCGAGCAGAATGCAGAATGGGAATCCAGTCCCTCAGATTCGTATCTTAATTAACTTAATCACTGTATAGACAAATACCATATCATTGGTAGTATTTTATACAAATTTTTAGTCGGGAAAAACATTCAATTCTACGCAGCAAAAATCTAACTCGATTTTCGTAACATAATTTTACTTTCGGCAAGTCATACAGACAATAAGATCCTTGGAGAGAAGAAAAGGAAGCGTCCAGCTGTCCAAAATTTGCCTTACACAAAAACATGTAAGGACAGAGCGTATATAGTAAATAAAAGAGAACCATGGATGGTGCAATTTTGTTCTGCTGCAAATGTGACGTCACGTGTCACGTCAGTGAATCTCGTTCTATCGTCATCCAATTTCAGTATTGCGGTACCTATTTTTCAGACCTCTTGAATCCTATCTCATTCTGACGTAACGTAATCATGCAGCAGTCAAATGTGCTGGAAATTGTGTTTGACTCTATGGTTGGTATACCTATTTTATATTCGTGTCTCTTCCTTTGCCATGAGAATTTCAGATTGCCTCATGAGAAGGAAGTAGTTAACACTATATGGATATCTCCGTTGGCGTACAAAGATATCAGAAAATTTGACATAATATGTTGAACTAACAATATGATATGTTCACCGGTATGAAACGACGCCTACAAGGATAGTAAATATGAGAGGATTAGACTGAGAAAGAAGACCCGAGTTGTTTGCTGAATGAAAGAACATATTGACAAGGTTCTAGAGAGAAAGTGGAGGAGAAAGCAGTAAACAATTTTTGCCCATATGTTCCGTCTACGTCCACCCCTTCCCACATCTTCCATTGTTTTTGACGCCCAGCAGGCATTCCGAGTCTGCTTCATTGAATGAGCGCAACATCCTTTATCAGTGAAAGACTTGTCCACATGATGGATCCATGGTCTTGTTAGAGTGGAAGGAAAAGCCATAAAACAGAAAACTTTGACGTTGCCTTGTTATTGAAATTGGATTTCTGGTCGGAATGGTTAAGTGGTTGCTGGAGAGGAGTTGACACGGATGTTTGAACCCTGCACAGCACAGCATCATCATAATCCACCCCCGCGTTTCCTTTCTTTTCTTTACTCAATTTCTAAATTCCAACCCAATTTCAAGGTGTTTGCTTATTCCGACGTCCTATTTATTCCTAAAGAGAAACAGACATCCTCCTCCCACATCCTCCATTACATATCCAATAATCGATTGAGTTCAAGTTCTAATAGAAATGGTAATTTGGTAGAGCGGATTTCCAAAGTTCTCTTGATTCATATAAATTCTTCATTCATAAAACATTAGCGTTTAAAGGCCTAGTACTGTAGATGGCATCAGAAAATAGATGTGCTCAGAGAAACTACAAAGCGTTGATACATTTTGCTTATGAAACTCTGAGAAGTACGATCACGAAACCCAAGAGTGGATCGATTCTGAGGTTATTTGAGTTGAAAGGTTGGAGATAGATAAATACAAGCATGTGCATGCCGAGAATAGAAAACAACTACCAACGTGGCTAGCCTTGACTCGAAGCAAATTTAAAAATAGATAAAAGAGAGATCCTGATCTGTCGCCATTATTGGGTCGCAAGCACATCATATTTCAGCATGCTTATAATAAACGAATTGAAAACAATTACACGTGCGACGGAAGACTTGTTGAATATGAATGTAATTTACAGATATATTTAAAAAGAAACAATTTTCCAATGTTAAATGAACTGTTAAGACTATTCGAAATACAAAACATTCAAAAACGGAAAGTATAAATACCTACTCTTGTGGTGGAACATAGAGCCAAACTCCAATCACCTATACCACCCACGCAATCCAATCTCATCAAAAGTGAGTGGTTGGTTACAAATCTGCACATTTATAAAATTGCTTAGAATTGCGTAAACATCACTCACGAGCAGTAGTAAGGACGGATTTCCCAATTCCTTCCTCTACTTTCATCACAAGTAATAAAATAAAAGCTGCAAGTATTGTAGTCGCAGTGCTTCGCTTCGAATCCGCAGAACCTCATTTTTTAATGTTGTTTTTATCCTACCTGCGAATAATTAAGAATCAGGAAAAGACATAACACGATATAATCAACACGGTTCGTTGATTACACCATTCTGATAGACTTTAAATTGTACGTTGATTTATTTAACCTGTTGATCTAGTATGTCTCCTGCCTACAAGAAATGATACTGAATTTTATTCCTGGTCATATCATGTACATATCTGAAGCTGGGTAGGTTTAATAATTCCGAATTCGGTAGTAATTAAGCGTTGCGGTAGAAGTGATATATACAATAGCACTTTTCCTAGCATGAAGAATCTGGTCATGTGGCTGCTCGATTGGTCCCAAAATAAAATTAAAGTTCAATTTGCATCAATTCACACCAAGCTAATAACTGGGCTGAGTGAGATTCAAATAAATGAAAATTCGCACAGACGGTGGCAAAGCCCTAAACTTTCGATTTGCATGTAGCACCATAAAAGTTTTCATTTAAGTAGTAAGAAGTGCAAATGCCGTGAAACCTGGATTAGTTTCTGCGATAGGCAGAATTTTACAAGGACTACTGCATTGTGACTGAATGAGACAAAACGTGATGATTATGCAGATTCGAAAACGTGACTTTCTGGTTTCTTTATTTGCTTCCAACTAGCGAAAACTTTGTCACTGTTATTTCACTAAATTTGATATCACATCATTCTTAATGCTTCTTTTTGCCACCTTCATCGCTGATCTGACTCGTCTTTCCTTTCATTCCACCATGATGAAATTAGAATGTTAAGTTGAGACCCATGAATCTATTGCAGATTACTATTGCTTAAAAGCCAATTAACAGATTAAAAGAAATAAAGCGAGACTGATATCTCACATTTTAAAATTAATTGAAGTTTCATTCTTAAAATTGGCAAATTACGACCACAGGACATTGAGAACTGTGTATCATGTAACAACATCAGGAATCAGATCAAACTGTTTGATATCAAAGCAGTAAAACCATCCATCCACCAACAATGTACGCCACGCGATACGATGAGAAATTGTTATTCCCCAACACTGTACAGCCATGTAGTAGTAACAAAGCTTGAGCCATAATAAGGAACAAAATCGAAATTACTGTGACAAAGAAATAGGAAATGATTTGGATCCAGAGGAAAAAAATAGTGAATGACTGCAGATAAATTACTACACGGCTAAGGGACGGCATGACGCTTTTTATTCTAAAGTTGAGGTTGAGACAGCGCACTGGGATATCAGATATTGTAGAATTTAGTTACTTTGCAATGTAACGTGTGTGATAATAATGGTCCCAGCCAAACATTGCACCACCAGTCATCCATCTGACTCTACCTCAAATGTATCCAATTTAAAATTGCAATTCGCAATTTGCATTAAAGAAGTCTTACATTTCACGTCCACATCCAAAATGAGGAAATTACGTGCATACATGTGCATCAAATCAACCTACCAATTATATTGATTTTGTGACTCTATAGTCTTGTCCATTACAAAGACACAGCCCGAGTACAGATTTGCAACAAAAATAGTCAATTTAAAAATACTGCATGCACATGTTAAACTCTACTGAAACGAAGCTAGATCATAAATCATTGATGATGAATTAAAGTAGATTAAGAGATTTGATTTTGATAAACTTTTGCAATGCTAAAAGTAAGGAGGTTGGTCAGTTCGTGATGTTTATGTTAATATTTAAACAAACATCGTGAATAATATCTTTGGAGTAAATAGTTGTTCCCACAGATCAGGCAGAACTAAACATAGCATAGCACATCGTGCAAATGAAAAATTTGTAGCGGATTACATTGTGCATATTGAAATTATGACTTGAGGGTACAAGACAAAAAATATATCTCCCATTCAAGGATACGTCCATCTTATTCTTGTTATCTCAAAGGTACCACTTCAATCATGCCAAAAACGCTATTTTTGCTTTTGTTAACCACCACCATACCACCACTTTTATGCTTCACCTAATTAATTGTTTTGGACGGCCTTGATACCAAGAACAAGAACAAGTTGCACAAAAGGCAGCCAAAATAGTGGAACCGTGATGAAGTGTGATTTGATTGCGATTACTGTCTGTAGAATGGACCAAGTCAATTTCCTACTTGTGATTGGCAAACATTGATGCAGGGAAGGAGTTGCCCATAACCCTGCATAAGAATATTATTTGATTCAAAATAGAAAACCAATAGAGCAGAAACCAATAAACCTATATATTGGAAAAACATGTTGGCATTAATGGAGAATTAAAATTAATGCCTCTTTTGATCATTCCTAAGACTTATTCCAGCTTTGGAATTTGGAATTTTGGGTTTAAATAGCAACCCTGAGCTATCGTGGACGCCAATTTACTGACTATACAAACCGACACCCAAATGAAAAACAACACTTTGTCAAGCTTATGTATGTTCAACTTTTCTCGCTACCAAATGAGTTAGACGAAATCTTAATCGTAACATAAGATGTTCATAAGTTAAATAGCTATGGACACGCCCTTAAATTACTTAAGCTTGTTTGCATAAACTACGATAAATAGTTATGCCTTTGAACTTCTCAATTACAAAAGAATGAAATATATAAGTACATGTCCAAACACATAAAACAGCGCAATGGAAAATGTAACTTCTCCGCACTCCTCATATTAGCAAACAATTAAGAGAATGTAAAGCCAAATATAATGAAGTTGATGTTACACCCTCTCGTGCATACGAGCATTGACATTATCACTTTTCAATGGCTATTATTGCAATTACATTATGTTATTGTATTGGGCAACACGTTAATAAATATTTTAACGGGCACAACATAGAGTAACAGATTGCTTTAAACCGTCATTTTATAATCTTATGATTAGATGTCCGACAGTCGTACTGTCCATTGAAACTTATTACCACTACTAACCGTACTAGATAAGATGATACGTATGACTTGCAACACCATGTTATGAAAACGCTGCTAACTTTTTAAATAAACAGAAAAGAAATGGATGAATGGGCTTTAAAACACAAAGCTGTAAATTCATGAATTGCTATGATTGTGCAACAATTCTTACCACTGACTACAGTCAACAATGGCATGGTGTGCGTTGTTTAAATCATATTACATTTATTGATCCTTTTAGAATTCTCATCGAGTATAAAAACAGTCTGTAAGGGAAATGTTTTTTTTATAAATAATAAATAAAATAATGGAAACCTTCAAATATAATTATTACTACATAACATTTCGCTTTTATTGAACTGTGTGCGCTGGGTTTGCTTGCATGATGTTGCAGAATTAATAATCCATCCAGATAAAGTGGAGTGCACGCGTGTTTTTTTCTTTGATGTCATTTAATGAATACATAATGAATATCTACTGATAAGTGTAAGTCGCTATAAATTCTACCGACATGCAACTATCTGACCAAAGCCAACCACTTGAGCTAATCAGAAAATGATCGTGAATCCAGCCAGGTTGGTCGCCTTGAACCTCGATGGTTAATGCCAAGATTGCCAAGTCTTTTATAATATATTACAGTTCCTCCAGCTTCGTTAACACATACAAATCAAGGTTTGTATTACAAGAACTACTCCACATGCACATCATCAGTTATCCTGTTACGGCTTATAATGATTTAGGTTTGAATTTATTAAGCTACAGCTACTTCATAGAAACGCTCTGTCCGTCTGTCCGTTTCTGTTTTGAATGATAAACTTTCTTGAATTGTTTTTAATACCTCACATCATCAAAGAAAAGGATGCGATGGAAGCTGTACGCATGAACTTCAAAGTCAGATCAGAAGTCACAGATCGCCCATCAAATGGGGTCTCGTTCGAACCTGCTATCAATTTGTTAGTGGTACTTTGAGGCCGAGAGTCAAAAAGTGCTCTAAAAACATTAGTCAAAATTGCGAAAGAGGTCACTCTTTTCCCCCTCAAACGTTCATAAAATGGCCAAAAATGACACTGGGTGCAAATTCATGACAACAATGGATACTTCCTTACATTCCGTTCGTAATGGTTCGTCTTTTGTATTATCAACAAGTAATCATTTTGGAGCTGCTGATCGTTCTATGATGTTACAGCTATTGGAGCTCAAAATTCGCGTTTCATAAAAAAGTCCAATTTAATTTGTCCCTATCCAGACGTTCCTATTTAAGCGTGATATGATTTAAATTTAAAATTCAACTTAATAAAACCTCTT